>VSMD01003220.1:0-104904 GCA_008750895.1 Mirza zaza
GGACATATGTCAAAAAGAACACCGGGAGAAAAACCAGCAGAAGGGAAATGAAGCCCACTCCATCCTCAACTCTCAGGCCCAGTCTGCTTCCACCTGTTGTCTTAGGACCCTGCTTCACAACCTGGAAGGATAAACTTGGCACACTACTCCCCAACAGCCAGTGCTGCTCAAAATATTGAGGAAAGCAAATTTCATTTTTGTACTAAACTCAGGGCATATTTTAGACTAGAATGAAATGTTCTCGATGTATTTTAGAGATTAAAAAACAAGGACTTCAGGAAATACCTGGCTTGTGTCGGCTTTTTGTCTTAGGGCTCTAGAGTCCCCCAGGGTGTTCGTACACTGTCTCCCCGTTTCAGGAGTATACTGGAGGGAAAGTTCCAACCGGTGAACTCAGAGCTTTAGCCATTTAAATCTGTAGAGACAGAAGCCTACTTATCCTGAATTGAGCTGTGCTAAAGAGAACGGTACTCACCATTGGACTGGTCTTCCCCATAGTTCTTGTGGGACGGTGCGTATAAGAACATCAGAGCAAAGACATACAGGTTCCACATCCCATAGATGCCTGTGAAAAAGGCGCTGTTCACTTGGACTGTGACGCCACCCCATTTCCAATGTCCTTCAGTCACCTATGGAAAAAGGACAGTGATATTCAATTGGAACAGAGAAGAAACATAACACTGATACAAGAATCAACCAACTTGAAAATCAGGTTTCAAGTGAAGGACCACGTAAGACTCCATCTTTTCATCCGAATCATTCCAGTGTAAATTAAGGTCGGTGGAGGGCTTTCTAGGCGGTGGACACAGCCAGTGGTTCTTCCCTTGGCTACCCATTAGTATCACCTGAGGGGTGTCTCTTCCTAAAAACAGCAGTTCATTGTTATCCTTAGGTTAAAGAAATTGTGTCTAAGCCCAGCACCTATGCACAATGGGATTTCCTCCTCTGCGGTCTCCCCAGTTAGATGCAAACTCCCTGCAGGCAGAAACCAGTTGTTTGGTTGGCTGCCATAGCTTTAGCACCTGATACACCACAGGTGTTCAACGAACACAGGTTAGTTCAAATCCAGGCTCTCCCACTCACTCTGTTTAATGTAAGACAAGTGAGATGAAGACTCCAAACTTCAGTTTTTTTAAGTGTAAAATAAAAACTTGCAGAGTTATTAAAGAGAATTAAGTAAAAATATTTCCAGAAACTGCCTGGCACACAGTAAACACTCATTAATTCTTAGTTATTTATATAATGTCTCTCCAGGTAAGTCACTCACAAAGGTAATTAGGAAGCATTCACATGCTTTGCGGTTCTGCAAGAGAAGTTTTGAAGCTGCTTTTGTCTGTGTTAATGACCTGGTAATTGTTTTAAGGGCTGCCTAAAGACATATGGATTATATTATACTAAGAACTGTCAACAGAACTGTTGAGCTGAGTGAGTAATAATTTGTACCAGTTCTGAAATCAATGAAATGATTTTGACCGCTTCTGCTTGCTATAGGAAACTTTAAATGGGAATAAAAGAAAGTACTAGACAAATGTTCCTGTGACAGCTGAATGAGGCTGGGTTATATAAACCATCTATAGGAACCACTTCTAAATTGTAAGATGGCAAGCTAGATCGAAGTGTTAAGGATTTTCACAAGCAGGTGGATTTCGACTCCTGTTTATGATACTGTGGAGCAGTATTCACTGGTAACCCCCGAGTAACCCCCAATCCGCCAGGGCCCTAGGCCCAAAAAAAGTTGTATGTGTAGTCATTTCCTTCTGAAAGACCTGGAGTGTCCGTTAACCAGGTTATCCGATTAAACCAGTTTTAGTTTGGCCTTGGTGATATCTAATTGTTCATTTTTGCGAATCATGAATAAACCACCGCCATGAACTCATTTGTTTTGGAAAATGATTCATGTTATATGAAGTGCCCAGGAGTGTTTATGGTAAAGAAGGATTTTATAACCATTACTAATTTTAGGACAATGTATGATACTAGCACTCAAGCTACTTAGGAGTTCTTAGAAATGCCTCCAAAGGTCACTCTTCTTACTTTTAAGTACAGACTACCCTAACTTTATAGAGATTATAGTAGTCAGAGCATCTTAACAATGATTTTTAATGCATATAATGGAAGGGGAAAAGAAGCTTTGAGATAGTTCCTTTGAAATACACGTATCAGCTGTCACAACACAGGGAACTCTTCTGTATTTGGTTAAGGGGTGGCGGTAGGCTGTGTGAGCTCTAAGATGGAATATGGCAGTTCTTCTAAATCTCCTACGGCAGTGGGCCCTTCAGCTAGGGGAGGGACCAGGAAGAGACCCTATTTCCTGTGATGTAGGCTGGGAATACTCAGTACTGGCAATATGAATATGAATGATTCTTGCTATAATTAGCATGACTGACCCATCTAAGGAAACATCAACCTGCAAGCCTGGTACACAGCAGTGCTCAGCAGATACATGCTGAATGCATAGGGGTGAAAGTGTAAGGTTGTGCAGGGAAACCAGTGCGAATACATGAAGGTAGAAAGTGGGGACAGAAACAACCACTCTTAAGAAATAACTGACAAAAAAGTAAAGAGAAAATATTGCAGTCCATAGTAAATAATAATAATTGTGCTTAAAAGTGAGAGGAGATACCAATGGGTAACAAGTATTACTTAAATATTGCTCTCTATTATATTCCTTTATTTATCACTTAAAACAGGTGATAACAGGTTCACACAAATAGTAGCAAAGCTAAGATTCTCTTGTACTCACAACAAGGATAACCATAGCTAACATTTATTCAATGCTAATGATGTCCCAGGCACTATATTTTATGTGAAAGATATTTAGTCTTAATAACAACTCTGTGAAGTAGGTAGGTAGAATTTCTATTCGACACATGGGTAAACTGTTGCACACAGAGATGCAATATCTTGTTCAAGATTGCTCAGCCAGAATGTCGTGGCTCTGACTGCAGAAGAAGATGTTCTTAACCACTACACAACACAAAGGTAAGTTGGTCTCTGAAGGTGGCACATAACACAACTAATGTAAGGTCAAACTTCCTTTGGAAATTTACTTTGTTGCCCATAATATACATTATTTATACAGGATATACACACAGTTTGTATATTCAAGTCTGTATAGTATATATATGCACTATATATTCTAGACACAGTAATATACGGTATACAGTAAATTGGATTTATATATAAAATATGATGTTTCAGTAGAACCACTGGAATGAGATGCCCACACTATGAGGGATACACAGGAGTTGAGCCTGACTGAGGAACTCTCAGTCTCATGCCCCCACCTCATATTTGCCCTGGCACAAATCCATTGTTTAGAATGGAGTTGCACTTCTGAATACTTCTGAATCTGTAATCTGTAAATGCATTATTTCCTGCCATGGGCAAAGAGTTGAACTGCATAAATTAACTGTACAGACAGAGTAACTCTACTATTTGGAGACTGGATTGTGTTTTCCCCTCTCCTCTCTCAATTATTCATGCCTGAGACACCCTGAGCTCTGAGCACATTCTCACCAATGTGTACTACAATACGTAGCTTCAACAGAGCAGGTCTTCTAAATCCAAAATCTTACTAATGCCGAGGCACGGAGGTGACAGTCTCCCCCTTGTAACTTTCAGAGAGAAAAAATCGGGTAGCCCCAACCAAAATCACCCCCTCCAACATAAAACCTCACCCTCTGCATAAGTCTTATTTCTAAAAGTTCCCGTTTCTCCTGATTTCACATTTGAACAATTTACTTTTGTGTGAAACCACCCAATTATACCCCTGGAGCCAAGTGAAGGTCAAATCCTTTTACACCCAGTAGTCTTGACAACCAACATTCCACTTAACAACAAGATTTCCAAATCCCAGACACAGGCTCTCTTACCGGAAACATTTCCTCTGTAAGTAACAGAAAGAAGTGATCACACAAACACAAAAGAGCTGGGGACAGGCACTCTGGGAGTTTGCTGCATGTGGCTTGACCTGAATGTCAGGCACCTGGGGGTCCCCTTAGTGAAGGTCGGTGACCTTCTCCCCTGCACTGCCCCTCTGTTCCCTACTGCTGCCACCTCTAAATGGAACGCCTCTTTCTTTTCCAGAGGGAAGGGGCTGAAATACCAGACTGTGATGTACCATCTCTTGGTTGCTATGACTGAGGCCATTAAAATGGCAGGCATTAAAAGACTGCACCTCAGTACCAGGCTACAAAGCCTCAAGGTCACCGCATTCCACAGCTTCCCGTTGCCTTTCATTCCTGGCCTCAGAGCTTCAATATCCTGGCGAGATCCCCTCGCATTATATTTCACGGGGCTTAAATGCAAGCTCTCCCAGCAAGCCCAAGAGTATAATGGGGGTTTTAATACATTCCTTTTACCTAAGGCTGGGATCCATTTCAAAAAGTTACCCAATAGGTTTTCTTTCAGGTGAGCTCATTGCTCTGACATTCCAAAATGACATTAAAAAATAAATCCTCTGATGACTATATTAATACAGTACCTGGGACACTGAGAGTTATGCTGGAAAACGTCTTAGATGTCTATAAATAAACCTTAAAAAAAAAAAAAAAACAGCAGGAGGAATGTGAGGAGCTAATGGAATTCAAAAGGCCTCTCTGCTGCCCCCTTAGAGCTGAAACCCACTCCGGGCCTACCGTCACAGCAGATATAAAAAGCCAGCTGTGTTACAGAATACTGGGGTAATGGAATATTAATCTTTTTCTCCAAAGAAAAGCCACAAACTATGCTCCTTGGAAGACGGTTTCATTTACTTTAAAAAGTACGCTAATTAAACATGTAGAAGGTTAAATTCCGACAACACCCAGCTGCCTTAAGAATCTGTCCCTCTCGACTTCAGGTGGCAGGAACTCTCTGCAGAGACAAGACGAAGTGAAGGCGGTGAGGGGAGGATGGCTTCAGCTTTCCAGGTGGCGGAAGCAAGCCTTCGGACCAAGGACGTGCCCTTCCTTTTTGCCTTCCTCAGAACACGTCTCGGCATTGCCCTTTATGCCTCGACCCATCTTCCTTCAGATGCCTGCTTCTCCAGGAAGTGCTTCTGTGCTCTCTGGCCTTGCACAGATCTGGCTGTGTTAAGTGTCACCATGCGTGACTGAGGGACGGAGGGAACCAAAAGGTATTCAGTCACGCCAGGGAGTCAGCCAAGGCAGAAGCCAGGCCTTAGACACCCGTGTTTGAATATGGGTGTTTGAGCCTCAGCTGGTGGAATAAAAAACTCATTCAGAGTTCGAAATAGTTCTACTGCATTGGGAGTGGAAAGCGAAGTTTCCAAGGCTTTATAAACAAACAGTCTGATACAAACACAGCACTGTTAGAGGTCAAAGTAGATGATGTGAACAGAACTTAGGAAGACATATATGTACACTAGTTTTATTTTTCCCACATTCACTTCAACCTTCAACAGAGCCAGCAGTACCAACACTCCCCAGTGGGCACAGCCAACAGGGCTCTGGAAGCTCTGAACTTGGGGTCTCGAGTGTCCTTGGATAGAATTCAAGGGGTCCATGAACTAAAATGGGAAAAAATTATAAATCTATTTTCACCAGTCTCTAGCTGAGAGTTAACATTTACTTCATTTACAAATGTAGAAATATCCCCATAGTCATAACATTCTCTGTGACTTTCTTAAGAATAAAAATCATATTTCCTATCAATCATAGTTGTTGTAGATATAAATCTATAATATACCTGCAAGATCTATAATGTGTATAATTGCAAATATATATATATAATATATGATTCTTTTTGAAATCCAAAGTATTTTATTTTATGTAGTTAAAAACATTCTAAGAAGAGACTTGTAGTCTTCACCAGGTTTCCACGGGGTCCATACACAAAAAAGCTTAGAAGCCTCTGTGCTAGAGGGAGACTTGCTAGCAGAATGGAGCAAGTCATGTCCTAAGGCTCTGTCTGCACTAATACCATTCTCCATGTTGGCTAAATGACAGCACTGTGAAAAGAGTCAGAAAAACTGGGTTTTGGTCCCTAAGTTATTGTATGTCCCTTGGCAAAACATTCAGTCTTCTTGCTATTGATAAGAACATAGCATGCCTGAGGACCAAAAGTACCCTAAGGATTGAATCACGCTCTCAGTGTGCCAGGTGTCCAGCTAATTACAGTCATGCACTGCCTAACACCATATTGGTCAACAATGAACCACATATATGATGGTGGTCCCATAAAATTATAATATCATATTTTTACTATATCTTTTCTGTGTTTACATATTTTTAGATACACAAATACTTACTACGTGTAACTGTAGGCAGTAGTCACTGCCTATAGTATTTAGTATGGTAACCTGCTGTACAGGTTTGTAGCCTAGAAGCAACAGGCCATACCATATAGCCTAGGTGTGTAGTAGGCAACTACACTCTATGATGTTCATACAATGACAAAATTGCCTAATGATGCATTTCTCAGAACTTAATCCCCTTTTACAAGTATTATTTCCTGTGATACTCACAGAACCTTCTGCATGTCTATTGTTAATTCATTTTACAGATGAGAAAATTAAACCTTAGAACTGTTAAGTAATCCCTCCATGGTCCCACCCAGCTAGAAAACAGCATAAATGGGAAATTTCTCCAAAGCTATTAGATTTCATATTCTAGCAAACTGAGATAACAATTCCAACCCTACTTACCTCATAGGATTTTTATGAAGCTCAAATGAATGACAGATATGTATTATAATATATTAGCTTTCAACAGTACTTTACACTTTTCAAACAAGTTGCCAATATTTTAAAATTATTTATCATTATCATTATTGAGATTTTCAAGTATAGCAAAATTTTGAATTTTAAAACTAAGCAATGGAAAGACAGGGTTCTATCAAGGGGACCGACTTTTGACTTATGTCTCGTGTTTAAGTGGCAATATAATTACTGCAAAGAATGGCGGAGGGACTGTAAAGGGATCTATGTTAATGCTAGATAAGGATCAAATCAAATTAATAAGTGCTTGTTAGTGTTGTGCCGCAGGACTTGATCAGTTTATCTCTTAAGCAAATGAAATGTGTGCCCTTCAATCTGGCTACAGGCCTTTATTTCGCCACTTTTACCTCTTACAAGGCTGTACTTGAAGGAAAAATTCAGCCCACTTGGACAGGTGATATTGAGCTGAAGATTAGAGTGGTCTAAATAAACACGGATTGGCCAGCTGTTCAGCATTATAGCCTCTCCTGTTCCTTTCCTCAGAAGCTCTATAGAATCTTCTGTGCAGAGCAGAGGGACCTCTTGAGGGACATCCTCAGTTTGGCATCTCAGGGACTGCTTACCTGACTAACGATGAAGAAGATGACAGTCATGGCAGCACAGGCCAAGGTGATAAGCATGAGGAACTTGAACCTGAAAATCAGCCCCTATTGGGAAAGAGAGACAGAGTGGTTTAATATTCCATCAGCTACCACCAATCCTTTTCTCACTATATATAAATCTACAAAAAGCTAATTTTAAAGAAATCTATAAGACCAAATCCCTAAGAATGACAATAAGGTGACTTCACATAGTAATATTTCTCCTGCACAGGTGAATGCCGTTGAAAAATTTTGGGGGTCAAATATTTCTTATGTTCTTATCTGTCCCACAGCAGTCCCTGGGAAATCACATTCACAACACGTCGTGAGGCTGCTGACTTCCCTGCTAAGCTGGTTATGCCGCTCTGCAAGGGTTCAAAGTTACCAAGTCCAAGTTTTCTGCAGTTGTAATAAAATTCTGCTCCAGTGAACAAAAAGAAATGTGCGTATTAATCAACATGAAGTGGATTTGGTTGAATTTTCTCATGTCACTCCAGCTCTGGAGACATACGAGCCTT
The DNA here is from genome assembly GCA_008750895.1 of Mirza zaza. Taxonomy (NCBI): domain Eukaryota; kingdom Metazoa; phylum Chordata; class Mammalia; order Primates; family Cheirogaleidae; genus Mirza; species Mirza zaza. The sequence goes on from VSMD01003220.1 coordinate 7,821, forward strand.
AGAAAGTGCCTGTGGTTTCCTGAGAGAAGGGTTTAAGAGAACCTGTGTTTCAGGAAGGAATGCCTATTTCTCAGGGCTCTTAGGTACAGATCCACTGCATATAAAAATTCTATGGTTCTGCAATTCTGCTTTCCTTTTCCTGGAGGAATTGGGCCCATTTCTCCAAGGACAGCCACTTAGGCATGAACCTAAGGGATCCTTGAAAAATCAAGAATGTGTCGCCTGCATTAGAGATCTGAGGATGTTAAGTGTTTCTCTTGAATAAGGAACATAATCCATAAACAGAGATTGCTGAGCTCTATCTGAGCACCCGCTGGATATTTTAGGGGAATGTGGCCTGTCAAGAGTCTGGAAATCAGATCACCTCGGCTGAACCCGTCGTACGGCTAATTCTGGGAAAGGGAACCTTGACTAAAGCCTCATCCCAAGCCTAATCCCCAATTCTACCATATAGGAGTCAACCTCACTGCCCCCCCCCACCCCCCAATCCAATGCACCTGCATTCCATGGCCAAGCTGAAGAACCTGCTGAACAAGTTTACTCCTTACTGGGAAGAGAAATACATACAGACCACAGAAAACTCCCAGACTTAGACAGGACAGATAGATGTTTCACTGAGTAGGATTTAGCCTCTAATTTTGCCCAGAGATCCTACATGAGAATTTCTCAATGTGTATCTGAAAGTAAAGTTTTCCAGTCTGCAGGGTGTGTGTATTTACATGCCAAGCAGGAGATATCAAGTACCCATTGCGGACTGAGCCAAGAGATCTGTGCCCACCTCATAGTGTAACCGCCGGACTTTGCTCATGGCCGGCAGGCTGGACTGCTTCCCGCTGATGTTCCGAAACACCTGGAATACCATGAAGCACAGAAACAGGAAGTAGAGGCAGAGGCAGATTCCAGCCACGATGATGAAGGCCATCTGGTAGTGTCCAGTAAAGGAAAGGCAGGCCAGCCGAGGACACAAGCTGAGAGGGCGCAAGCACTTCTCCTAGCTCTATTGGCAATACTCATTTTGTTTCTAAATATTTAGAAAATGCTCAGGGGGGTAGAATGTTAAAACCTCGCATTCTAATTCCAGTGACAGAGAGGTTTCCTGACACAACAGTACCAGAGGGTTGTCTTCAAAATTGTTTTCTAAGCCAAGTAAGAAGAGAAACGGTGCCTCGCTTATTAGAAATCAGAATCTGTCTTTTCCCCACGTCCCCAGGAGATGCATGTGCACAGTAAATTTGAAAAGCGCTAGTATAGTGTGTATCGGTTGCTAAATACAAGTCAGGTGAAGAGACACATTAAAATCACTGGAAGAGTTCAAATTTAAATGCCCAGGCCCCAGACCAGATACACGGAATCAGATTTTCCCTTACTGGAACACCAAGTATGACCATGTTTGGAAACCACTGGGCATTGGGTTAGTCCATAGCTTTTCTAAGCATGAGATTGAGATGCCCTGGCCTTGAGAGGAGGGGACACATAGTGGGTCGGTGCAGCAGCAGCAGGTGCCAGGGCCGCTGGGCCTGGGCTTGAAAGTCCTGAAGTAAAACCAGGGATGAAGGACTGTTTGCAACCATCAATCGCCATAGAAGATCTTGTCCCGTGGAACAGGAGACAGAAGGACACTTGGTGCAGGAGGCAGGGCAGGGGGTGGAATCTACCGGGGGACCCACTGGGGAGACTGAGACCCAGCATCAGAGCCCAATCTGAGAACCACCAAGGCTTGGGGTAGCATGAGCTGGCTTGGAAGGCAGGTGACCTGATCTCAGCTACTTTCTATTGCAAAAACTCTACCCCAAATTGCCTATTTAAAAAAAATTTTTTTAGTAAGTGTGAACTCACCATGTATATTTCATTAAATAATATATCTAATGCAGTTTCTCCTTCTTTCCTATAATCACCATTATCCTGGGATGAAGGGACTATGGCTATTTGCTGCAGGACTTAGAATTTTATTTGCTTCCTTAGACCTCCACCATTTCTGAAAAATGAAGGGGTTAAATGAGACTTCTTAACATTATAAACGTTCCCCTTGTAGTGCAGCCAACATTTTTTGGTGAGTAGGGGTGGGGTGGAGGAAGGGTGGGGCTCTCCTCTCTCATCTTTAAGGAAATGATACTGCAGATTTAGTGTGCTCACAAAGTTCTAGTGACACTGAGAAACCCACATAAACACCATGGCCGGACAAAGCGTGTTTACCAGCGCATGGCGAGATATGAGCCGTCGAGGAAGAACACACCCCACTTTCTCCCCACTCCAGAGGAGCGTCTGTTTCTCTAAGAGCATTTAACATATTATTCAGGAAGATAAAATATTTAAATCCAGCATCCTAAAAGGGATCAGCTAAGACTGTCACTTCTGCTTCTCGATGATGACTCAGGCAGAGTTTATGCCAACCAACCAGAAGCCTCGGCGACTCCTCTGGAACTAATCACCTTAGCCTTATCTCCACTCGGTCTCAGAAATGAATAGCAGCAGCGTGGTCTGCCAGCACACCAAGGTCATCAAGAAGTCTCGCACACAAGGGACTTCAGAAACCGGCTCTCCCACAGGGGCCCGGAGATGAGCCTCCGTGGCTCCAGGGAAAAGCTAGTCATGCTTCAGTCTGCAGTAAACAGTGTCTAATAGATAATTTAGACAGGCTGCGGGGAGACCGGCAACCCTGATTTCTCTGCCATGGGGATAGGCTGCAACCTCTTCATTTCGCCTGCTCTCACCCGGGCTTGAAGGCAAGCAGTGATTCTCATTATTTGCCTTAATTGTGCTGTTATCATTGGTCTGAGGATCAAAGCTCTGGCTGAGCACATATGGAGAGCATCAGCAGAGTCTTAGAAAATGATCTTGGGGACTGGGCGCCTAGGGAAAGAAATAAAATCCTGAGCCCATCGAGGAAGGATACGGCCAGCTCTGTTCCAACATCTGTAGTCCAGATACTGTAGAAGGGATTCGTGAGTTGTACCCCTCTACAAAGAAAACGAGACACAAGACACAATTAATACAAAGGCAAAGGGGAACTTTCCTTTACATAGTCTTAGCTTTGCAGCTGGAGGGGTGGGGTCCCTATTTAGGCCAAGAAACATCACAGAAAACCTAGAGAAACAGAGCTTATAGAACAGGATCAGCCAAAACATTTTCCAACTGCAAAGTGCTGTGCCTTTGACTTAATCCCAGTGCTTGTGTAAGATGTGGCCATGTGCAATGCTTTCACCCCCAACCGGATGATTGGGGAATGGTTCCCGACCACTATTCCCCTTTTGAACACCCCTGAGCAATGGGCGTGGACGCAGCCATGCACATTTCAGCACCTGCTCACCTCTCACACATGTCGAATATGAAGAGGCAGAAAGAGCCAACGGCAATGGGTCCGACTTGCTTCCAGTACCCTGCGATGTGATTCCGCTCATGCTGATCCTGACGAAAACCAAATAGAGAAAGGAAACAAAGACAGGAAGAGAGAAAAGCAATTGTGTAGGTGAGTTCAGTCATTCAAACAGCAGCTGCTAACCACCTATCGTATACCAAGCACTGTACTGGACTCCAGGCATACAAGGACGGAGACGACAAACATCTTTAGGAGCTCACTTCTGCTGGGGGACATACACAGACCATGACAAAGCCCATCCATGCGTGCTCTGATGGTAATAAGAACAGGGCACTATGGGGACACAAAGAAAGGCCTCGTGCCCTAGGCAGGGGAAGTTTTGTGGCCCACAACATAAGTCATTTAGAATTAAATTCCTATTGTGTTTGTAAAGGTGGAGTGATCCCCAGAGGACAAAATAAAGACATTAAGGCATTTAAAAATGTCAAGTGTTAGAAATCTCTCATGGTTAGCAATACAGACATACTTTCTCCCTATCTTCATTGAAGCCAAGAATGATTCCTCGTGATAGATAAACCAAGACACTAAGAGAAAGCAAATGGAAGAATGCAGAGTGAGAAAAAAGGGAAAAACAAAAGACATATCTTAGCATCCTGGCAGGGACCCAGGTGGGACAGGCCACACCAGCTCACTCTGGACAATCTCCCCTGCCTGGAAATAATCACCTGCCCCTCCCCTCCCAGTCCCTGCTGCCGAGGCTCATTCTCTGCTGGCGGACCCCTCCCGTGGAAGGACCCCTCCCATGCGGTTCTTCAGCAGGCAGAAGCCTCTTTCCTCCCTCACTGCTTTCCTGGAGGGGTAGAAGGCTTCAGAGGACTGGTTTTTATGACCAAACCCTAATGGAATTTTAAAAGAGTCCACTCTATTAGGAAGCCCACGTGCCTGACGTGAGGACCAAGTTCCAGCTGGCATGTCATCTTAGCCGCAGTGTGATGACGGTGCCTTTTTTATTTTTGTCCATGGTACCTTCAATCCCTGTTGAAATATGATTTGGCGTCTGTGCCAACAGAGGAGATGAGGGAGGTCAGTATTTCAGGGTCATGGGGGTCAGGTGGACAAACTAGGTCAGGTGGACAAACCGCCACCTGGAAGGAATGAGGCCTGCGTCCTCTGGGGGTTAACCTGTTCCTGGGGATGGGACAAGAGGGGCTGAAGCCAAAGGACATGAAATAATCATCATCATTAGAAGCTGCGGATTTATCTTCTCCTATGTAAGTTACTCACATTCTCTCAATTGATTCTCACAAAAACACTAAACATCAGGCCTTTAAATCTCATGCTATCAATGAGGAACCTGAGATTCAGAGTGCTGATGTCACTTGCCTAAGGCCACTCAGCTAATCAATTGGTGGTAAAGCAGGAATTGGAACCAGAGGGCCTGACTCCCGGAGCTCCCACGTGCAACTACCAGTTTATTCTGCCTCTCCCACTGCTGATTTGAGGCACAGGGAGGTGGGAGTCGGCTCAGCATCCCGCACAGGGCAGCTGTGATAAGGACATCTGTCCCTCCCCCGGGGGCTCTTACCATCATGTGCTCGCCACAGAAGATGATCCAGAAAGACAGGAGCATTGCATAGAAGATGCCCTGTCGGATATCACCAAACAGCAGCATCCAGGTCCAGTCGAACCCAATGGAAAACCACTCCACTGGGATATTGATAAAGGTCATGGAAATGCCAAGGGCAAAGATGACTCTGACGGTGAGAAAATATCAGGAAAGTCACTTTATTCGTCTGGAGGGCAGAGTCTCACAAAATGCTCAGAACTCAATTTTGAGAATTGAGATGTTACTTATTGGGACTGAAGCCACTGGATCAGTTTCTTAGCTCTCCTAATAAGTTGCCACACAGAGAGGTAAAATGTCCTATTTAGTTGGCACCACTGCAGAACAGAGAAGTGTTACATTAACCTTTCAACATAATTGAACCTAACCCCCTAATGCCACACGCTTTACTGTGGTGCCGCCTCAGATTAAGAGCTTCCGAAAATATTTCTGCCCCCTTACCTTCTTCTCAAATAGACCTCGACGAGTATAATTGTCCTCTCTTAGGTTGTCATTAACCTGATCGTTAAGAACACTTGGTATTATTATGATATCCTCAGCAACTATGAGTTATATAAGCATATTCATTTCAGTAATAAATGACTCCAAACACATTTGAGATATACATTCTTTTGGTTGCTTATTTAGCTTTTATGTTACTTTGCCCCATCACGCTATTAACTTCCACCTTTCTATTAAAATATCATTCTTATATCACTGATCTAGTCATACATTTTTCCACACCCATGAAACACATATGTTCATGAAGCACAGATCACGTGCCAGGCATTGTGTTAAGGCTACAGATACCTTAATGAATAGGATATGTTTTTTCACTCACAGAGATGCATTTAGTGGGAGAGCCAGTGAAAAAGACAACTGAAATGGAATAAAATAAGCAACATCATACAAGTATAAAAGCACAGAAGGCTGCTACTGGTACTTCTGATTTGACAGGGGCAGAAATTGAGCTGAACTGTGAGTGGAGATTAGGGAGGTGGAAAGGATGTTCCAAGCAGAGGGCAGAGCCCAGATGGAGGCACAGAGGCTTGGAAGCGCCTGGCCCATTCGGGGATCTGCATGTAGCACATATCAGGAATTGACAGGACAAGAGACCAGAGAAATAACAAGGGCCAACCTTGTGAAGAAATGTGCATATCCCATTAGAGAATTTAAAATTAACCTTAAGAAACCATGGAGTGTCATGATTCATTCATTCATTCAAGAAATATTTATTAAACTTCTACTATGTGCGGCACTATTATAGATGCTGGGGATAGAGTAGTGAATAAAATAAACAAGGATTCTGCTCTGGTGATGCTTGCTTTCAGATGGCGTGACAGAGGAGTACAGGGGAAAGATAAAAAATAAATGAAGAATGAGCATTATGGAGAAAAATGAAGCTAGGCAAGAGAATGGAGAGTGATGGGGGTATCATTTTACATAAAGTGGACAGGAAAGAGCCTCTCAGATAAGAGACATTAGGAGCAGGGCCTGAAGGAAATGAGAAATCGAGTCACAAAGACATCGGGAAAGAGCACGTCAGATGAGGAGAAGAGCAAGTGCAAAGGCCTTGGGGTGAGGAATGCCAGATGTATTTGAGCACTGCCAAGGGGGTTGGTGGGTGGTGAAGAGGACAGGAGATAAGATCAGAGGTGGCAAGGGGCCAGACCATTCAGGGGGTTTATAGGCCACAGCAAAGAATACTAGAAGCCAATGGAGGGACAGCTATGAGCAGAAGAGTGACAGGATCTGATTAACACTTGAACTGGAGCACTCTGGCTGCTGCGTGAATCACTGTAGGAGGAACAGGGTGGAGCAAGGAGGGCAGCTGAGAGGCTGTTTCCAATAATGCAGGTGAGAAAGGATGGTGGGTTAGTTAGATTAGGGAAGCAGCAGTAGAAATAGTGGGATTTCCTGGTGGGTGGGATGAGAGGTGTGAAAAAAAAGAGAAGTCTAGGATGACTCCTACCTTTCCAGCCTGAGCACCTGGAAAGATGGACTTGCCTTTGACTAAAATGGGAGCGTCTGGGAGGGAACAGGTTTGAAGTGGGAGGAAATCCAGTGTTCACTGTACATGCTACGTTTTCCATGCAAGTGAAGACATTAAGTAAACAGCTGGAATATTTGGGTCAAGGGTTGGAGAGGCTGAGGTTAGAGACATAAACTAAGAGTCGTCAGAAGCTAGGTGAGTTTTAAGACCATGAGGCTAGATGAGATCACCTGGGGAGATAGCACAGCTAATAAAGAGAAGAGGTCCAAAGACTGATCTCTGGCTCCACAGTTCAAGAGGCTGGAAAGGTGGAAGGAAGCGGGGATGGAGACTGAGCGGGGTCAGCAAAGGAGAGGAACCAAGAGGAGGGGGAGGAGGGCCCTGGAAGAGAAAGGGAGCGATCAATAATGTCTCAGGCTGGTGATGAGTGGAGAAGACTGAAGACTGAAAAATGGCCTTTGGATTTGGAACGTGAAGGTCGTTGGTGATCCCGTGAAGTGCAGTTTTAGTGGTGCGGTGGTGTTAGTTAGTTAGTTAGGATCCCTGGTTCTTCCCGGGATGGGGGGTGCCCTGCTTTGGTGCTGTTTCCAGCACTTGCTCCACCTGGGAAGAAGGATAAGGGCTGGCACTCCATTTGGGTGTTGCCTCACCCTTAATCCTATCTTGAGCAACTGCTATACCGGGGGAAGGAGGAGTGCTTTCTCAGTCTGGGAATTCCCCCACCCAGGTGTAACAGGACTTGGAAAGTGACTAGAGTAATCTAAGGGCAATTATTATGCCGTTAACTTGAATCTGCATTGTGGTTCACGCCCCCAGGTGGGCTTTTTAGAGGGAGTTCCTACACAAACATGCAATTTTAAGGACACCTGTTGATTATCTGATAACATCCCATACCTCCTGAGAGCTCTCCTCCAGACTGGGCTAATAAAAGGAAACAATCTAAGAAGTGAGAGAGAGAGTGTGAGTGAGTGAATGAATGAATGAATGAATGACTGGGTCGGTCTGTCTCTCTCCACTCATGGACACAGAACCATTTCGTTTTATAATAAAGACCTGCTCCTGTGAAACTGCTTCCTGCCTGAGGTTACTTCGTCATTTTGGCCCTGTTCATGATTTTTCCAAGATAAACGGTCTTGACTCGACACATTGGTGTGTCTGGTCATTCTTCAGCCAAGAAGCACACAAGGAACTGAGGGCAGACAGCCACCCTGACATTTTTGGTGCCATGACTCGGATCTGGACATCTTTGGTGCCATGACTTGGACTCTGACACTGGGAAGAATCCAGACTGGACTGGACTCAAGAGAGAACAGAGAAGACATGCGGACGAGATTTCTGAGAAGTCTTGCTGTAAAAAAAGGAGCAGAAAAAGGGCGTGTGGCTTCAGGCGGAAACTGGGAAAGGGAGAGTTTTGTCTAAGGACAGACGATGCTACACTTGATCTTAGCCAAAAGGCCAAGAAGCGATAAGGACAGACAATGGCAGAGCATGTTTGTGTATAACTGGAAACAATCCTGCAGAAAAGGGGACGTCCATGCTGGGGGAGAGAAAGGGAGTAAGTATATGTGCATGAGCACTGTCCTTCTGGAAGTAAAAGAGGTCCACTTAGTGAGCACAGAGCAGCTCCTCCACTGCAACAGGGAGAAGCATCTGATTCTGACTGTTGGGATGGGGAGCAAAGACAGGAGAAAGAGCCAGAAAGACAAGAGAGGCAGAACCCCAGGATTTAATGACAATTTGCATGTGAAAGCTGAAGGAGGAAAAGGAGTCCAGGATGATCCCTTGTCAAATCACTGGCCCAAATCGCACACTTCCTGCTGGCACTAGACCCCAGCAAAGACAGGAGCATGCCGGGCCCTGGGAAACCAGCTCTTACTTTTCCAGAAGCACAGGGGGCCGGGACATCCTGGTGATCCTCCTCCAGTACCACACCATCACGATGAAGATGCTGGGCGTCAGGAAGGTCTTCATGGCAAACCACACCTTGGTGAAGCCTCCATTCTGGTGGATCCCCTAGACAGAGTCCAGTGATAATTTTGAAGGCGAATATATCTTAGTATTATTTTCTAACATCAAATGCATGTTGGGGAGAGGTGAGTGGGGACCTTGTCTGCTGAACTTTCATGACCCAGCGCTTTTGCAGTCAAAGCATATGCTGTCCTCATGCACCCCAGCCCCTCCTCGGGCATTGTGGCAATATATATCAAAAGGCTTACAAACGGGCCCACTGTATGCTAAGGACATGAGACTGAGCAATAAAGAGGGCCGAGCAGTCTCAGTAACGGCCCTCATGCTCTGCAGTCTGGGAAAAGTGCAGAGGGTTTGAGGCAGTCTCACTATATCCAATAGATGGTGTCTGAATTCTCCTACCTTGTACGCACCAATTTTAAAAAGCTAATCATGGTTAAACGTATACCTTAGCGGTACAGATTAACAGGGCACGTTGGAAGCACGATGTTCACCCAGCCACTCCCCCTCCAAAAATGCCACGTTTGAGGTAGAACCAGACGTTTTTAGGTAAAAAGCAGAGACACTTTCTGTTTCTTAACACCTTTCTTAGCTCTTCAATCTTCGTCAGAGCTTCGTATCAGACTAATCTGGTCTACCAAGGCTACAAGAGCTTTTTTTCCCATGCTAAGGGAAAGACTACAAATATGATCAAAGATTTTTCTGTAAGGTTTTCATTGAAAAGTTGCAGATATCCTAGATGATCAATATGTTGAGACTGGTAAATGTATTAAACAATATCTATGCAATAAAATCAAAGCAGTATTAGAAAGTATATTTATATTATATTCACCATTTATGTTATATATACCATTAAATGAAGAAAGCAAGGAATAAAAGTCAGGTCAGTATGATCCCATCTTTTGTAAGGGAACTATTACTTATGTATAGGTGTATAGAAAAAGGAGATATATCAAAATCTCAATAGTGGTTATTTCTCTAGGTAGGATAATATAGGTAACTGTTATGCTTTTCTATATCTTTACCTACACTTTATAATCTTCTATGATAAATATGTATTTCTTGTTTGACCTTTTGTTAGAATAAAAAGAGAAATAGCCTCCTTACTCCATATGTTCTACCTTTCCCCCAATTAAACAAATAAAATGGAAAGAACCTAAAACACCAGTGTTCCCTTTAACATTTGTGCTTACAAGGTGAAACAGGTAAAAATGAAAATTTACTATTTACTTTTATCTTCATTATGCAATTGTGACTATAATATCATGATCTTATAATAGCTATAATGATCTTAAGCCCATTTAAAATCTTAAGTGGGTGAAATAATTGCATTGTTTTCAATTTCTGTAATCTCTCACACAAATGAATTCACTTTATGATCTCAGCTGTCACGGGTATGTTATTGTTCCCATTTCTCAGATCAGACAAGTGAGGCGTGGAGCTGCCAAGAGTGAGATGTAGTTCCCTTCCAATACACACGCCGAGAACTAGAGTGCTTGGCCAGTATTCTAGCGTCACAGCCTGCTGGATCCATGTCATTCACTTACCACCAACCGAATATCCTTGATTTCCCCAATGCCCACGTTGATTTTCTTCTTCTCATTCACAGGCAGCCGGATGTTTAAAAGGTAAAACTTATGAGCCACAGACCCGATTTCCATGAAAGGAAGCACATCACATTCATAGTAACGGCCCTCATGCTCCGGGGTCTGGAAAAAGAGCAGAGGGTTTGAGGCAGGATCACTACTCCCAATAGACTGTCTCCGCATTCTCTTACCTTGGACTCTTATCACCAATTTTAAAAAGCTAATGTTTAAAGGTACACCTCAGAGGTACAGATTATAGGGCACATCACCCAGCTACCCCCAGCTCTTAAAAAAAAAAAATAAGCCACATTCAAGGTAGAACCAGAAACTTTTGGTAAAAAGTAGAGATATCTTTAATCTCCTAACACCTTTCTGGGGTCTATAATCTTCTTAAGAGCCTCACATCAGACTAATCTGGTCCACCAGGGCTATGAGAGCTTTTTATTTGCAGTGTGTCATCAGAGATCTTTAAGGCTCTGTGGAACCATCAACTTCTTAAATGTTTAGGAGGAAGCTCTTGCTGAAGTTCATTACACTCTTTGATGATGGCTAATTATTTTCATGGTTTGGGCCTGAAGGAGAAGCTACAAGAAGCTGAAAATATCTTTATTGACTGGACAGGAAAAGAAGCAACCCAAGGAGCTCTTGGAATTTGCAGAAGACAGGGAAGAAAGGTAATAATGAGATTGTCTACTAGAGAAACTCACTCAGAATTTTCTGTCTCAAAAGCTTCTTAACTGCCCAATAAGCAACATGGCATAAAGGAGCAGAAATCCTAATAAAAAATTAGCCGAGTTTCTAGAAAAGGTGCTTGGGCTTCTGTCCCCCCAAACAATTTAAGAGTTACTGCCCCGAGCATGGTGGCGGGAGACTGGAGAGTAGGGTCCTCACTGGACACAGCCAGTGTGTTTACCAGATAAACAGACTCGCACGGAGACAGGAGACAGAAGACACACGAGGTGGAGGCAGAGCAGGCAAACCCCTGGCTCACGCACCCTCCTCTTCCCTCCCCACCATGGCAGACATAACTCATCAGTTGAGACCATTTTTTATCCTCTAAGGTGAGAAGCGGCTCTTCTCAGACACCACCAGGTGATTAGAGCTGGCATGTGAGATTTTTAAAAAATTCTTCTGTAGAAAGAATTCTGCTTCTTTTTCAAACCTCTGTTGCAAGGTGATGATTGTTCCTGTACAGATCATTTTTCTCTCCCCTCTACTCTTTTCTCTTATACTTACACATCAGGGCTGGACTCAGGGCCCTTCAGGTCCCCCTGAAAACATACCACAGGCTCTAACTCCCCCTCAGATCAAGCTGCATCGAGGGGGCCGATTACCCTCTGTGCTAACAGCAGCAGGACAGTGTTGTGATGTGTTATAAATAAAATGTCAGGGTCCTGTTTTATTTATAGAAATTGAGAATTTGAAGGAGAAGGGAACAAAACTACCATTTGATGTGTGCCTTGCCCAAGGTCCCAAAAGTAGTAGGACGAGGACTTGGGCCTTCTGAGTCCAGTTGCGCCGTCCTGCTGCCCCCAGTTCTGACAGGGAAGAGGACACCCAGCTCGGCAGGACGGAAGGAATGACTCTTCCTCGGCCCTGCCCACAGGCAGGCACTGTGCTGTGAAGAAGAGAGTCCTGAACTCCAGGCCAGGAGGCTCCCACTCTAGTTCTAACCTTGTCCCTTTGCTGGGCACACCTTGGGTCACCCCACCTCATCTGGCCTCAGTTTCCCCCTAAGTAAAGCGAGAATGTTAAATAAGATGGCCTCTGGGGTCACTTCTAATTTCCTGCCATGGGTGTCTGGGTGTCCTACACTTCCCTGTCTGTAGTAAGGGTAACACCACCACCACCACCCATGAGACAAATTTATCTCAGTTCAACAAATTTACAGAGAGACGCATTGGCTTCCAGGATCCTGGCCTGGCCTGTCTCTGAGCCAAATTCACTGTATCCTGTTAGGGACCTTTTTTTATGCACTGAAGTTCTGTCTCTGCCAGTATTTAGGGCATTTAAAAAGAAAGATTCCTCTCTCTTTCTCCTTCCTTTCCCCCACCCCCCTCGGTCCTCCCCCAACTCCAGCATGAGACTAGCTAATTAGGACAAATTACAGCAGGTGGCAACTTGACTTTTTTTTAAAACTTCACAATCCACCAGGGACTAAAAGCTTTAAAGCAATTTCTCATTTAATCTTCAGACTCAAGACTAAATTTCACTGCAATCAAAAAGCACAGACTCGATGATTCATTTCCTTCCCACCTTTCAGGGTTTAATATCTTTCTTGAAAGGGATCAACACATCCTAAAGATAATTAAGCAGCCATCATTAAGAAACAGTTGCAGCAAACACCCCTCCCCCTCCCTCTGCTGGGTGGGGGTTGGGGGCTGCTCGTGTATAAGTAAGGTGAGAAATGACTTTCTGTGTTCTGAGGATGAAATTCCATATCCAAAAGCCCTCTAGCTTGGGTGTTCAACCAGTCTCTCCTCTCAAAGATGTCATCAACTTGCAGTGACAGCTAGAAAGGTTTTCAATAATTTCCTCCATTGCATACAAAGATCTTAAAATGGTAGCTAGTGCCCTCTCCTGCTCCCTCTTGTGTTTCTCTACCATTCATTTTTACCTACAGATGGCTTTGGTGGGGTGGGGTGGGAGCCCTATATTTGGCACTCAGCAGAGGGTCTAGAGCAGCAGCTCTCAAACTTTATCAAGCTTAAGGTAATGGACTGAAGGGCTGTTGAAACACAGACCCCTTGGTCCTGCTCCCTGAGATTGTGATTCAGTAGGTTTTGGCTGTAGCCTGGGAAGCTGTATTTCCTCCAAGCTTTCAGGTAATGCTGATAGCCTTGGTCCTTTAGACCATTCGTTCTTTCTTTCTTTTTTTTTAAGCCAATTATTTATTTATTTAGAGACAGAGTCTCACTCTGCTGTCCTGGCTAGAGTGCCATGGCATCAGCCTAGCTCACAGCAACCTCAAACTCCTAGGCTCAAGGGATCCTTCTGCCTCAGCCTCCCAAGTAGCTGGGACTACAGGCATGTGCCACCACGCCCAGCTAATTTTTTCTATTTTTGGTAGAGACGGGGGTCTCGTTCTTGCTCAGGCTGGTCTAAAACTCCTGAGCTCAAATGATCCTCCCGCCTTTGCCTCTCAGAGTGCTAGGATTACAGGCATGAGCCACCATGCCCAGCCTAGACCATACTTTCTGTAGCTCTGGTCTAGGAAACCTAGGGAAGCTCCAGGCACTGTAATAGGTGCTCAGGTTATAGGGTGTAAGGTTTGCCTGTGACCTTACGCTCTGTGTAAGGTCTGTTTACACCTCCTGTGCTGCTGGCCCATTCAGTTAACATCCCCTTTGACTCTCAAGTGTGTCTCAGACAAGATGTTACATTGTAAGGTCATCCTGCCTATGTTCATCATCTCATCTGGTCCTTACAAAGACTCCCAAGGTAGATATTAATATCCCATTTTGCAGAAGAGGAACTGAAACTCAGATGGATTATGGAAGGTTCTCTGAGGTCACACAGTCAGTGATACCACCTGGAAAGCCAAGTGTGCCTTGCTCCAAATCCCTTTAACTCACATCAATACAGTGAGATTGCCCCCGCCCCACCTTCCTCCTCTTTAGGGAAGGGTGGGTAAGGCTGGGGCATGGTACTCAGGGGCTTCAACCTGATGTACTATTTCACAGGAAACCCTAACTTCACAGTTATAGGCAAAAGAAAAGTTAGGAGAGGCCAGTGGTTGGATAGTAAAGGAACTAAATCGTTCAAAGGAGCGGGTATTACAAAGCTGTCCAAATCCTTCAGGGGCAACTGAGCTGAAGCCGTCAAATGAGAAAAGACATAATTAACAATGTGCTTCAGTGGAGAGTCTGGCCTCTTATGCATTTCTTGGGAGGAAAATGAGAACATCTCTGTCCCTAAAAGGACACCAGAGATCACCCAGCTGCTGGTGCTCCAGGCCAATACCCTTGAGGAGTGTGGTGTGAGTAACCATGAGTAACAATAACCGTGGCTCCATCTCACCTTCACTGAGACTTTCAAAAGTGGGTGGGGCTGGGGGGAGGTGTATGGTAGCAGCACCTGCCATTTGAAAAGGCCCTTGGCTTATACCACCCAATCCCACGGTCCCCTGGGGGTCACAGTCAATCCCGGTGTGTTAATTTACGAGGAATCTAAGACATTTACCCACAGGAAAATGTCTTCCCACTCTCAATTCGGGATAGTAACCTCCCTCTGGTGGGGGTGTTGAATGAGTTCTCCTGGAAAAACTGGAGAAGGGACAGTCCTAAAAATGGATAAGACAACCAAGAGGTCTTAAATGAAACTACATTTCCTCCCTCAGGTCCTGTATTTGTCTGTGGTTGTCGCCGGGATCGTTAGTCTTCATACCTGTACATTAACTTTGGCAACACACAGATGCCTAAGAAATTGGGAAGCAGACACAAGTATTGGATGTAACACAAACAGATTAGATTGTCACCCCTCACAATAACTTACCAATGTTCTCCAAACACTTTCAGGTATTTACCAAATAACCAAGAATTGTTTCATGGAGAGGAACAACTAAACCATTTAAAACAGACATTCCTTCCTCTGTTCTTTCCTTCTTCTCAGGGACACGAAATATCAACAATCCTCTTCTCTCTGCTAACATGAAGGATAATGGGCCAGGCATGGTGGCTTACGCCTGCAATCCTAGCACTCTGGGAGGCCGAGGCGGGAGGATCGCTCAAGGCCAAGAGTTCGAAACCAGCCTGAACAAGAGTAAGACCCTGTTTCTACTAAAAAATAGAAAGAAATTAGCTGGATGTCTAAAAATATATCGAAAAATAGCCAGCCATGGTGGCGCATGCCTATAGTCCCAGCTACTTGGGAGGCTGAGGCAGGAGGATCACTTGAGCCCCAGGAGTGTGGGGTTGCTGTGAGCTAGGCTGACACCATAGCACTCTAGCATGGGCAACAGAGTGAGACTCTGTCTCGAAAAAAAAAAAAAGGAAGGATAATGACCAACCTTTGTGGGTCATGCATGCAAAGAAATAAGGGACACATCTGTGAAGTGTAAGCAAATCTTTCTACATGCCTGGGAACCAAATAAAAACTCTATCAACTTAGACATCAAGGTATCATACCTTGGGAGACGTAAAGGTGCATTTGAGTTTCCGTGGGACTCTCTCATGGGCCATTTCAGTCCACTCAGCAAGCATATCATCACGGTAAGCCAGGGAAACGTCCATGGAGACTTCTGCATTCTCTCCTGCAAGAATGCACAGTTCAGAAATGGCTTTGGGAAAGATACTTCAGAAACAGTTCAAGAAATTCCTACAGGCTCTGCCATGGAAACCAACAAAAGAGATATATTCGTTCCTATCACATTCCAAACCAGGAGGCTTGAAAGTCCCCTCCCATAATCACTCTGCCAGAAAGTCAAGAGCTTCCATCTAAACTCCTCCAGAGATGGAGGATGCATTCCTTCTGAGGCAGCTCAAATGGTCAGCTTCTGACTCATGGTCAGATCTTCTCCTATAACTTGTACTACTGGTCCTAGGTCTGCCCGGACAAGGCACACAGAAAATGGGGTCCTTCCTTCTTCCACTAAAAGTGCCTAAGGTGCTTGAAAACCATACCTCATCTGCTTGTGTTTTCTCTCCTTTCTGATAAACAAGACCAAATCTTTTGACCACCCTTCAGATATGATTTAAATCCCTTTGGTTCTCTCCTCTGAACATACTCTGGTGTGAAACCACCCTTCTTAAAATTACTCCCCAAAGTTCTCAAATATAGGATCAGCTCCTTCTCTAAAACTCAAAACTTCTTTATATTGTAGACAAAGTTAATGTAAAAGGCAACAAGTTTTTCCAAAATTAAAGACTTATACACAGATAAGAATATAATAATAGATACACAATTGTATAAATGATAAGGAGATTAGATTAATAAAAATTGCATCCACTCATTTTGTCTGTTTTATATAGACAAAATGGTGAACAAGTGTAAGAACAGAGGGAGGTCTTAACGAGGAACAACAACAAAAAGGACAAACCACATATCCAAAAAGATGAAAGAGCCAGCTACCACTAGGGTTATAAAATGGGCTCAATTCTAGGCTTTGGCTACTCAGTGAGTCTCAGTATCTGGGCACCTGAGTTTGCTCATCTGAAAAGTAACACCCACTTTGGTATTATCCAGGGTTGTGATAAGGAAAAGGATTAAAGGTCGAGTTAGTGAAAACACTGCATGCTGCCTAGTGTGCAGTAGGTGCTTAATCAATGTTTACTGAAGCTGAACACATACAAGTCACAGAGGGAAAAGATAAGAATAATTGCTGTCTGGAAAGTTAGAGCTTTTCTATCCACTGGTCTAGTGTGGCTTGAAGCTGGTAAGTCCCTCATTCTTGGAGGAAATCCAGGAAGAGGAAGAAATGATATGCCAAAGAAGGGGTGCAAGGCCACTCTGATATAGAGGCAACCCTCAATCAACATCTGCACCCACTATCTTATTATTATTATTTAAATCCTCAGTCAAACATGGTGAGTTGGACACTCTGTTTTCATCCCCTTCCTCCTGAAATTCTACAAAAAAAAAAAAAAAAAAAGACAGCAAAGGGAAACAAAAGATATTAAGTAACAAAAGGCATGAGCAGACCGGAGATTACAACAATTTTTATAGACGACAAACAGCTGAAGGTGTCCTGGAAGCCATAGCCTCCAGGAAACTCCCAGAGAGGAAATATTCTGGAAAAGTAGGCCAACGTGTCTGACAGAACCCTAAGCCACTAAGAATTTGAAAGCAACAGGAATTGCAGAAGGCAGGAAAACCCATGGCACTGACAACAGGTGACTGCGTCAAGGTGTGCACATGCACTGGCTGGACCTTCAGTTCTCCTACATCCTCCCGTCTCTGCACGGTCCAAGGAGAGAGTCTGGACTTGAGGACACCAGGCAGTACAGAGCCCCAGGGCTGAACATGGGGAATAACAAGAATCTGTAGAAGAAACTAAGCAACCAACCCCCCACTTGGCAGCTGCAATGCTCAGAGTTGTCCATGCCCTTGGCCAGGGACCAGGCTGGCCACGACTGCTCCCACTTAGCAGCCCCAGTGGTCAACACAAAGAACAGGCCAGAGCTCCCAGCGGGGAGGCCAATCTTAAGCACCAAGGTATACATCTTTTTCACTTCTAACACTAGGATTAGGAACTGGGACTTCCAGTTATGTTGAAAGGGCACTTGAGGAAACACAGGACTCAAGAGTACACATCTGAAAAGCTGTAAAAGAAGTTATTAGCTTCTACCAGGCTACGAGCAGCTCACGTAGGGTGCTCCTCAGAGCCCTTCGGTTCAAAGCAGCACTGGCCTTGGACACAGGCAGGTGGGGCCCTGAATCTGGGTGCCACACTTCTAAAGGGTCTGGCCCTCTTCCTTACAGCTGTCCCC
This sequence comes from Mirza zaza, assembly GCA_008750895.1. NCBI lineage: Eukaryota > Metazoa > Chordata > Mammalia > Primates > Cheirogaleidae > Mirza > Mirza zaza. Next base: position 25,714 of record VSMD01003220.1, read on the forward strand.
TTCCTTACAGGACAGGAAGACCCTCAAGGGAAGGGGACATGCAGAGCCTACCCCACCCTGCTTCTAGACCATGAAACAGGAATGCAGGACCCCAGAACCCTCTGCCCAGACAGCTCCGATCCTACTTCCAAGGCCTGTGTGGCTCCTTCCCCAGATCTGGCCTCCCAAGAGGAACTAGACAACCACTGGTGCACCCTTGGGTGGTCAGGAATGGTCAAAAGGCTGCTATTTGTAGGAAGATATGAACGGAGCTTGAGCCTGGGAAGCTGGGATGTCCACGCACAAGCATGCAAGGGCCCTCTCTGTATGGGACGGAGCCAGGGATGGGGGTAAGAAAAGGGGTGGAGAGGCCCACACTTCCTGGTCAGTCGCACTTTGACACAGAATCCCAAGGAGAATTCCAATTGAATCCTAAATTCAAACCTGGCTCTCCAGTTCATTATGAAGATAAATTTGTCATAATTAGAGGATGGAACATATTTGGCTTAACAGTTTGTTGGCCTGATTTATCACTTCTAAATACTTAGACACGTGGCAGGCGTGCCTTCATTGATACTCTTGCCCCGGGCCGCACAAATGTCAGGGGCAGGCCCGGTTCACAGCAGGTGCCTCAGGGAGAGAAGGCCAGGTAGGCTCGCCGGCTGGCCTTCTCCCAGCCTCAACAGTTATCTAACGTGTTGAGGGTCCTCCAAGGAAAGACCGTTTTAAAATATGTTGTTAAAAACAAAAACTGTAAACACTATTTTAATGTACAATTACTCCACTGAATGAAAGCACAGAAACCCCTGTGACTTCTGTGCTTGCATTTAATTTACGTTATTCAATTCTCCCAACTACTCTATGAAGTGGACATGGATATTTCCTTTTGATTAATGACTAAACTGAGGTCCTCAGATATTAAGTAACTTGCATTAAGCATACTACAGTCAGCAACATGAGGAAGATGACTATTTTGTAATTGCTTTAAAAGACAACCATCTTTTTTGCACTGCTTAAAGCAAACAGGCTAAGTTGTGATAAAGAAGCCCTTCAAACCAGTCACACAATATGAACATGCTGTCTTTAATAAGTGCAACGGCTCTCCTTTGTCAGATGCCAGCATGTGCCAGCGTTCTCTCCTTCAGCCCCCACGAATGTCCTATGAGGAAGAAGTTATACAAATGGTCCAAGAAAACATGGCTAGTAAGTGGCAGAGCTGGGACTTCAACTTCAGTCCAGATCACCCCAGGGCCTCACTATTCTCTACTACCTTTATTGGTAGAAAAGAGTAGAATTCAGAAGAAATATAACAGCTGAATCAAGAGCATTTCGTGAAAATTAACTACTCAACTCAGACCAAATACCCTTCCAAAGTGTCTACAGGAGAGATATGCAGTGTTCCTGGGAGGCTGCAAGTATGGCTCGTGATAATGTCTGGAATTCTCTAACCTGAGCTTTGAGCAAAAGAACTGCTGGAACCAACACAACATCATTTCATAAATCTGACCAGAGAAGCACAATATGGTTTAAAGAGAACTGAGCTGGAAGTCTGGGAACACTGGGGCTCGTGTCGTGGTTCTGCCCCTAACCACACGTGTGGTCAGAGACAGGCTGGGTGTGGACGGGGGAGCCAGCCCTAGCTCAACAAGGCAGCTGCTTTGAGCTCCAGTCAATAGCTGTCATGAGGAAGCACAGGTCCGTCTTACCAGATCTTATTTTTTTTTTTAGGAGAAACCAGAAATTCAGGTTTTTATAAAACATCTCCCAATTTTTAAATGTCAGTAACTAATTCATAAAAAACAAAAACAAATCTCTGAGTAGGTCAGCTAGTAAAACTTCAGGTGACCTCCCGGTCACTCTGCGGAAGAGACACTAATTTCTTCATACTGGCTACCACAACACCATTCTTGTCTTTCCATTTCACATCAAGTAAAGTTCTTCCTAAAGCATTCCATTATTGGTCAATAAATTTATCTAGCATGTTCTGCCTGATCCTCACACATCATCTCCTTACTTCCTGTGCACCTCTGGGGCAGAGGTGTCATCATTCCTGCGCATGAGGTGGAGAAGTCAAAACTCAGAACGCCCAACCCCTAGAAACACCAGGCTCGGCCTTCTAGAGCTTCACGGCCTGTAGTCTTATGGCATTTCACCATCTTTCACGGTGCACATAAAAAATAGAAACCACAGGGAGACTGGCCTGTTCAAGAGACCCTGTTGCCTCCTTCGCTGGGCTGTGTGGTACCACGCCTCTACCCTCCCACCAGCATGAACGCTTGGGTTTCTTACTCGTTAGAACAGGACTTACCTCCTAGGATTTTGCTATCATTATATTAGTTACTGCACGAAAAATGCTTAGAACAGAGCAGAAAGCCCTGAAAGGTGAGCTATTGTTGTTGTCATTTTATTAGGGAAGTGAAATCTACCTTAAATTCAAAGGAATTGCCAGGTTTCAGGCACAAGGAGCTTCCCACCATGCACCCCTAATCCAAACCTGAATCATGAAACTCAGAAACAGGAGAGCGCTGGGCAGAGGAACACAGCAAAGCTGTGAAGTTGGCTCTCTGAATCATTTTCTCTTCTGCCTTCCATGGACTCAGAAATAAAGTTCAGCTTTAATGACTATATTGCATTTAATAAAACATCGGTTTCATGACTCCTGGGACAGCGCGTGGGCAATACTTCGCCTCCACCCCCACCCCACTGGAGATAATGAAGGCAAAGAATCCGATTCGAACTCCCTGGGAGAGTGGCAGGAAGACCAGGCTACATTTGGCACTGGAAAACCTTCCCTGTAAAACCAGGACACTGGTTATACCAGTTCCATGGGGCACGGTTGTAGGGCATGAGCATAAGACATTTATAGATTTGAAATCAATCCATGGTTTCCCACACCTATAACCAGAAGAGCAGCTTTGGCAGGGAAGCCCACAGGTCCTACGGGGTGGCCAAGCTTCATGTTTCTCAAATGGCTCCTGAGACATATTTTGGTTGGGTGGAGAATTCATTCAGAATCCCAGGAAGGGAAGTGTGGAAAAGCACTGCAGCTCCTCACACCTACTGTCTCCGGCCTGTTACGGGGCTGGCACTCTGACACGAGAACACCTGTGCTCCAGGGTTCTGCAGGAGCAGACTCGGAATGCAGAGTATTGTCACAGGCAGAAACACCCACACCTTTCCACATTGGGACATGCTGATTGATCACATCTTCAGGAAGTCCTCATCTCTATCCTAGTTATACTGCCATGCCTGCCTGAGAAAAGCACTGGCCAATCAGCTTTCCTGCAGGCAAGTAGAAAGTCAGAGAAAAGAACAAGTCCCTTCCATGAGCCAAAAATGATGGGAGTCGAATAGCTAGGAAAGAGGTCCAGTGTCCCCAAGAAATCCAAGGTAGCTGCTTGGGGTGGTGAAGTGATGAAAGGACAAACGAAGTTTCATTGAGAAAGTTATTGGGGTGCTACTCACCTATACTTTATACCCTCTCAATATTTGAAATGCGAATTAGCTAGCCAGGATAGGACAAAGAGCACAAGTTTGGGGACCAAACAGACCTGGTTTTAAATTCTGCCTTTACGTCTTTTTGGCTGAGCAACCTTAAATAAGTCTCAGTTTCCTGCCTTGCAGGATGGAAAGAATGGGACCACTTCCCAAGGCTGTTGAGCACCTGGCACATAGCTGGCACTTGAAAACTCAAGCTCCCTTTCCATCCAGTGCCAGGATCCTTAGGTTATCCTGTTGACCAATTAACTGGAAATAAAGGAGAAAAGGGGGAGGACAGGTCACATGAGAGAAAATAAAGAATTATTTTACAGTTGTCAAAAGCTTTTAGTTTCCTAGAGATACCTTGATTTTCCTGGGCCCTTGCCCTGGGAAAAAAAAAAACGAAAGAGGTTTCAAAATGCTCGTGTGCATTCCCACGTTCCATAGGGGAGCTGCCAGTCACCAGAGTTTGTTTGCGTAACCTCAGAAGGAGGCCAGGCAGACCGGCCTCCTCCCAGCCTCCGGCAGACATATAATCTGGGGTTATTTATGCCAGCACTCCTGCCCCAATCAAAAACTCTCTGACCTGGCTTGTATTTTTCTTGACGCTTTCAATTAAGGAAATAACAAAACCAACACTGTCCTATATCCATGGTTAGGTCTGGCAAAAATGGACTCAGCTAATTATAAATTTGGTCCCGGCTGTTTTCTTAGGATGCCCTACAGGCCTGGGTGTGAGCGGTTATAAAAATGAATGAGTGCAATGATTTCACAAGCCGGCCTAACAGTTTGGTTCGCATTGCCTCTCTCGTCTTTCCCCATCATGTCAAGCATCTGCATTGTGGAGAAACATTTTCCTAATGTAAGAAGACACATTTCTAAGCATCATCAAAATGGTCCCTTGCTTTGCTCTGATGCACTGTCACCTGGTTGAAGGTATCACATGTCTGTGTATGAAACATGACCAGAACAAGGGAGAACATTATCCACATCAGGTCCTTCATGGAGTGTCATCTTCAGTTAGAAAACATCCACTAATCCCTATTGTACCCAAAGCTACCACTGCTGAATGGCGACACAATTGGAAAAGCAACTGGGGACTCATCGATTGTTTTGTAAATAAATGAATCGGAAGTATCACAGAATATGGAAGAACCACCTCCACAGGTGTTTGCCTGGTTGGAGGGTAACTCTTTTCTAACTCCACACACTTGCCCTAAGAGATTTCATCTGCTCCTGGGATTTGAGTCACCCTCTCCAGTCCAGATTTCCCCCGAGTTTCAAATCCGCATGTCCACTTCCCTTTGGTGTCTCCTCTTCCATGGTTCATAAAGCCAAACCACCAAACGTGGTCAACGCTCTCTGCTGGGCGTCCTGTAGGGCCATCACTGTCCCTTCACTGGCACTCCCTCCTTCAGCCCACCATCATCTCCAGCCTCCACTTCCAACACTCGCCCTGTTCTGGTCTAATTTTCACACTGCAGCCAGAGATGATCTCTAAAATACTTCTGATGCCTTTACATTGTCCTCAGTCTAAAGTTAAAATTCCCTAAATGGCATAATAGACTAAGATCCTGTTCAGCACCCAGGTTCGTTTCCTATGAGTCCTTCCCTACTCCTTTCGCCCAGGCTGATCACCTCCAACATAGCCTCCTCCCCTCCATCCTTGGAAGATGGGTAAGAGCTCAGCTCTGGAGACAGTCAGACACCCTGGGATCATAGCCCACTGTGGCCAACACTGGGCAAGTTGCTGGCCATCGATATCTATAAAATGAGGTTAACAGTAACGCCTGCCTCCTAGTGTTGAGAAGAGTACACAGGATAATGTGTGCCCAGCACTCAGCACAGGTCAAGTGTACAGTAAGCACTCAGTAAATGCTGGCTGCTCTAACAAGGCTGCTACTTGAGGCTACCTCCACTTGCTGCACTCAGGGTTCCTGCTAGCACGAGAACTTTTAAAGAGGCACTCCTTTTGCGATAGTGAATTCCAAAAGGGCTTCTTTACATCCTAACCTGAATAATTACCTACATCTCTCTCCCTACCCATCTCCTATGTAGACTGGAGGCTCCTAAAAACCAAGGGCTGCCTCAGTCTTATTTGCAGCTACATCACCCATGTCTTTACACAGCACATATTCATTAAATATTTACCAATTAATGATTATCAACCTTCCTTCTCCAACTTCTCTTACAACCACAAATTTTCTGTTACTTCATCACCTGTACACCACACAAGTGGTCTGTTCTATTTTGGGAGCGTTCACATTTTCTTTCCCCACTGCCTGCTTCCCTACTTCTATCCCCCTCCCCAGACCTCAGAAAAATAACTTTTGAGGTGTGTGATTCTGAGGGAGGTGCTGTCTCCTCACCCCCAGCCTTGTCCCTCTGAATTCTAACGTGGGGTTGCACTAGTGTTTAGCTTGAGAGGGACAGTGGGGCAAAGCAGAAGACAGGATGTAACTTTGAGGGCTACAAATCAACGAGTTCTCTGACCTAGTGCTGGTCTAGGGTTTAAGGCTTAAGCAGAGCAATAAAAGGATGAGCTGTATCATGTCCATCCAGTCCATAGAATATGAGAATAGATGGGACTTCTGGCAAGAGATTCCAGAGAAGAAAAGCTGTGCACTACTCACTTGGGTACAACAAACCCGGGGTCCTATCTCTGGTAACCTACTCAAACCTACCTTGCTAGGGCCTAGAAAGGAAAACCATCAGAAACCAAGACCCCATAACAATCAGCACTGCCACCAAGATGAAATATACCTATACCTCGGAAACCCCTAATGCCAGAGGGACCATCCAACTCAATTCATTTTTGCTTCCACCAAATATTTTTAACTACCTACTTTTATGCCCACTGTTCCTTGCACAACAGTGGAGATAAAAGGACATATAAGGCAAAGTCATTGTGCTCAAATTATTCACAGTAAGGTGGGGAAGGCAGGTGTGTGTATGTGTGTGTATGTGCATATCTATATCTACATATATGAATATAAAACTAAGTATAATCTCATGTGGTTAGTACTACATTAGCAGCACATACAGTTGGCACAAAGAGGTCAAGAGTGCTAAGTACAGGGTCAAGAAATGTAGCACAGAAGATGTGATTTTCAGGCTCACTTCATCCAGAAGAGGTGGTGCTTACCTGTGAATGACAGGACAAGCATTCGCTAGGCAATGAATGAGGTAGGGAAGGAATTACAGGCAGAGGAGGCTGTGTGTATAAAAAGTCGTGTAAGCACAAAATCGCATGGTGCCGTCAGAGACAACAGCTAATTCAATACAGCGGGGAACTCGGGAGGGAGTGGAGAGAACAGGGAAGGCTGGAGAGCAGCAAGGGTCTGGCACAAAGGGAGGAGGCTTGCACTGAACACCGTAGCATTTTGTTTGGAGGATGTTAAAGCAAGAAGAGGATTCTGGCAGCTTGGGGGAAGGGCCAGAGAGACATCCCAAGGAAACTGAGCCCCACCACACTGACACAGTTCTCAGTGTGCTTAAGATGATTTCATCTCACAGAAAATATCACCAGAAGGATATTTTCTAAGGAATTTGTTTACCAAGGAATTTGGACTCAACAATGAGCCATTTTTTTCCTAACAAAGCTAAAGAAACCAGAACCATCCAAGCTGGCAAGTGCTAAAACACTGGAAAGCAAATGTGGCCACAGCTCTTTCCTATTTGACCATGATCGACATCCATGTGGACAGCAAACAAACCTGACAGCGGGGGGAGGAAAACACACAGTGGGCTTCTCTGCCTTCTCCCCAGGGTGCCGTCAGTGCACACGGCATTCACAGCAGCTGATGTGACGGCTGTGAAAATTTACCTGCGTCTCTCCTCTCTCTCTCTCTGAATGCAATTACAGAAGAGAGCTTCATTCACACTGCATCTAAAAATAGACGATGGCAGAGTTTACAGACTGACAGCTGCATTCTCATACAGTAACCAGAAAAGGAAAGGGATGGCTAATTTAACTTAACAACTTCCAAAACAAACAGTGCAGAAGGAGTGCAGGATAAAGAGAAAACACAAAGGTCAATTCTTCAAAGAGCTGGAAGAGGGACAGGGTCACTCCGTGGCAGTTTATTAGTCCTCCCCAAATCCTGATGAAACCGGCTAAGTATTTGGCTCCAATCTGCCCAGGGGAAGCCGCTCCAGGGACCCAGGCAAGATAAGGCAGGAGGGCCTGGACTTTTCCTCCTAACTTCTTCATATATCCCCTGGACACTCACAAGCTAACGAGAGTCACTGCGTTTTTCTAGACGAGATAAATTAACACTTTTTCTCCACCTTCACCATATCTAAATTATACTCTGCCTAGCCTGGGGCATAAAAAAAAAGTTATGCAGGAAATAAACATAGATCATTAAGGGGCAGAAACCAAGTGTCTAAAAGGAGCAGGCCATGTCTTTCCCTCCCCTCAGTCCTAAACTGTTTTCCGTTTTCCTCCTCAGTCTGCCTTGCCCAGGGAGGGGATTACGGCCGGGCTTCAAAAGAAACAAGGGGATGCCTGTGGCCGGCAGCAGATCCTCTCCGAGGCTCTCCCACCGGTCTGCGCGGCTCTCGGGGCTGCTGCCAGCCAGCTAAATGTCAGATCACGGCACCCGGCATTCTCTCCCCGTGCTACCTCCATCGCCCTGGTGACTAAGCTGTTTCAACAGCTGTGTTATTGCTGGAGTCAGGCCAGTGTTATTCACACAGAGCATTTGTTTCCTACGGCTTACGTGGGGAATTATGGCGCTGGGGATTTGGGGTTCTATCTGCAGATAAGGTCTTCCCCTTGATCACCCAGCCACGGCATTCCCTGACGTTGGGCTCTGGGAGGCAGTGAGGCCCCCTGACATTGGGCTCTGGGAGGCAGTGAGGCCGTATTCTACTGCCGCCCTTGGTTGAGCCCCACTGTCCCTCCCTCAACAAGAGCCACCTACACCACCAGCAGAGCCTAAGCTGGGCTCCCCTTCCACTCTGCCCCCAGCCATCTCCCTCGTTCTTTCCCTTAAAGCCATTTCTCTTACCTTTCAGGTAACGTCAGCACCCCTTTGCCTCTGTTGGTCTCTACGCGCATCTCCCCACACACCTGCCTCTGAACACGAAGTCTCAGGGAGCATCCTCCTGGGTACTTCCCCCTCAGCCCTGGGTGGGCTTCTCCTCCTTCATCACGCCGCTATTATTTATGTTCACATCCCTTCTACAGCGAGCTGGGCCTGCTGACTCATCCGTCTCCTCCACTGGCCACGTCTCTGGCCTCTTCCTTAGCACGAGTGTTGTAAGTGCTCCTTCACCAACTGCTGAATAAATCACCCCAAACTCCCTTACACTGGGGGGAAACTGGGAAAAGGGAAAGGTGTTGTGCCCATGAGCTTTACTTCCTGTGGGTGAGACCAATTTCTATTTCTAGCTCATTCCAGGTTGAATCTCTACCCCAGAGCCCTGTGAGCCTGCTCTCTCTCCTAAGTTCTCGCCAAGAGGAATCAGGCACCATTTTCTGACACTGAAGAAATCTCTGAAATGTGAGTTTTCTTATAAATGCAGTGTGGTATTTTAAAATAATAATAAAATAATGATTCTTAAAAGCTGATACTGTCTACTATGTGTAGATATTGTCACCCACACAGATGCCAGCCAGATATGGCCATCAGCAATCTCAAAATGAGGAAACTGAGGCCCGTGGCCATGCTCATGTGGGAAAGAGGCAAAAATATGAACCCTGGCTTGCTGTACCCCACAGCTCAAGTACTTTCTTCCCATGTGTCACTGAATCATGAGGTAGGACAGTTGGAGGCCTGTTTGTTGCTCTAGGAAGGCCGCTCTTCAGCTGTGAATTTGAGTAAGTATTCTTTCATGGAATACTGAAGCTGGACAACATGATTACTAAGGCCCCTTCTATATCCAATATTTCATAAATGTGGAAATCTGAAACACCTCAAGTTATCTAACCACCTTTGTCTACATTTAAGGCACTGTGGCAAAAACAAAGAACTATAAAACCATTCCTGCCCCCAAGGTACTTACAATAGCGTTGGAGTGACAAGCAAGGGATAACAACTCCAGTTTGTCTGGTGGGAAAGTTAAACAAAATACAAAAGCACCAGACTATGTGGTACTACCTGAGAAATAACACAGGCATCACTATAAAAGGAGAAAAGGGGATTTCAACAACGGTACGCCCCCAACTCCCAAAATACATTTGTGCTGCTATCGGAAAGACAAGAGACAACGCGCGTGCAGGAAAAGCCTGCCACTAGAAGGGATCCCGTCTGCTTCCTGGGAAAGCTTTGTTTCTGACAAGTTCCGTAAAGGAAAAAGTAGGCTAGAACAAGCTTTTCATTTCCAACCCCCCTTTTCTTCGTTCCCATGAATGAGGAGGGGATACAGTGAGAGCAGCCAGCCAGGGAGAGAAATAATATGGCTGGCGGTTCCTGACCTCTTGAATTCCTGCCAACAGAGAAGCCCGAGAGGCAACATTTAATTGTGGAAAAACCAGCCTGGCTCTCCTCTTATCTTTTTCCTCTGTGACTTAAACCCACAATTACTGGCAACCCCTAGATTCCGAGTCACTCAGCTGGTGGCGGCAGCGATGGCTGTGTCTGTATCTGAAAAGCAAAGGGGAGTCGGATTTGGCCTGCCTCCGAAGCCAGCCCTGTGCGAACACAGCCCTAACCAGGCTTTACGACTTCTCCCCATTAAAAGGTTCACAGCTGCCCTCCCGTCGGGAGAACCACCAAGTGAGAAGTCCAGATAGAAAAAAAAAAAAAAGGAAAGAAATGTGATCTCCAGCTGCTGTATAATTCAAAGGACAAGCTATAAGTCTCCAATTCTGAATTCCACATTTCATTTCAGCACCAGAGATGTGATTTTCAATTCCTTTTCTTAAGGATCAAACTCAGAATTTCTTAACCTAGTCATCAAGGCAGCTCTCACATTCAGGAGCTCATCTTTTCTCTCTGGCATATATGAACATTCATCTACAGCTTAACAAATGGGCTTACTGTCTTTCACACACCACATGTTATTATTTCACAGCCTTTCACGGTGGAAAAAATATGGGTCTTAGTCCTGACTGTCTTACCTATAAATCAGGTGACCTTGAAGAAGTCACTAAACTTCCATAGTTTCAGTTTGCAGAGTTTTAAAACTTGTTCTCTAGGAATAGTCTCACAGAGAGCAGTAGAGAGTTAACCTTGAACATCATGTTTGAGTGTTCGTAGGAGATACATGATGTTTCCTTCTGTCTACCTAATGCCTTTACCTGAGTTGTCTTCATCCAGAAAATTTTCCCATTGCCAACGCATGTCCTGTTTTTCCCTTAACACTTCTGCTCTAAGAGCTTATCTCCCATATACCTCTGCTCCCATCTTGAATTATTATTCTAAGATGCTTTTATTTATGTGTCGATATGTTTACAGTTAAATGTAATTAAATCACACCTGTAGGCACATGGATGCTAAGAATTTCGTGCATCTTCTATTTTAGGATATTCTCCAATTGCTTAAGTGCTGGTCAAACATACGGTTTGGTACTCATGGGGCCTACACCCTCATTGGGATTCATAAACCTCTGAATTCCATGGATGACCTTCAAGGTTTCAGCTGAAATATGAATCCTAAAGGTGTGAATGGGGCTTATGAGCAAGGTTAAAGTCCTTGACTTGAAATTTATAACCACCATCATGAAGTAATGAAAGACCTGTGGCCAACATCCACCTTGGTCCTTGTCCTGTACACTAGGCCCTGCCACCTATGTTGCTGGGCTTCTACATTCTCTCCAGAACTCATATCCCTCTCCTCTCTATTCAAGCTCAATAATTACTCACTTTTATTGAGCATTTACTGTGTACTCATAAGCACTTACCATGTGAAAGCTTCACATGTATTATTCTAGTTTAATCCTTACAACAACCCTATAAAGGTAGTACTACTGTTATCTCCATTTTACAGATGAGGAAAACGAAGTACAAGGAAGTTTTAAAAACTTGTAAGTGGCAGGTCAGGGATGGAGACCAAACACTCTGGCTTGAAAGTACTTAACCCAGTGCTGTAGTTGTCTCTCCATGCTCTTTTACCTACCAGAACAAAATAAGGCTGCCTTTGTACTGCTTCTTTGCCTTCACATAGAAGATGATCACAAATTCCAACATCTCCTTTAAAACTCCATCCTTGACTCAATTAAAAAATTTCCTTTTCAGTGAGTTAATTATTTCCCCTTCTGTGTTCATTGAGTATTTTGGGGGCACTTAAAGCACTGAATACATTGGTGTAATTTTTTGTTTCTTTCTCCATGAACTAGACTAATTATTTTGAGTACATCTTGAATATTTACCATGCGTGGGACTGTGCTAAGAATGGGACACAAAGATGAACAAACAACACACAGAGCCTAATATCACCTTTACCAGTTTGATCAAAGAATTCAGTCTTGTAGGACAGAGACAACTAAACAAAGGAGGGCAATGATGGTTCTTGAAATTGTATTATGATGGATAAAGTGGACTTATCTTTGTTTCTTAAATCCTGAGCAAAGTGCTAGCATGCAGTAAAAGCCTAATAACTGACTATTGAATGAATGAATGAAGTTGGGAAGGGGTTCTCAGATGCTGGACTGTTAAATTAAAAGATCTACCATCCCATCATGAAAACTCTTTGAGGTTATTTATATACCGACTCACCTAAAAACTGCTTCCTGTGTTGGTGTCTATGATACATTTTTTAATGTCAGACTAAAAATACACTTCCAGTACACCAACTCTGTCTGCCTACCCAAGAAGTAGAAATGAACATAAAGTAACATGTAACAAAATAAAACATAAGAAAACTCTCTCATTTCAATGCTTAACTCGCCACTAACAAAGGAGTGTCTATTGTGACTAAGCAATGTCTCTTAAAATGGTTCTCAGTTGAAGGTCTCTGCAGTCACCTATTTACAAAACCGAAGGGACACTCATGAGATTTTTATAAAGCCAAAAAGTCTTAAGTGAGTCATGGACGCTCAGTATCAGAGAATTACAGTAGATGAGACCTCACAGGTCATCTAATATATTAATAACTTCCCACTCAGAACAGGAAGCCACTCCATAGCACTGTCACTAGACTCATGGTGGGATCAAGGTACTGGAGTCCTAATATCATGTACATCATAACCCCTTGATTTCCCAGGTGGGAGATTTTGGACAAACCATTTAACCTCCATTATACTCAGTGTCCTTATTTTGCCTGATGATCAGATAAAATAAAAGTAAAGCTGTCTTAATCAGAGATCGTTTGGTTGCAAGCAACAGGATTTCACCCACCCTAGCTTAAGCAGAAATTAGCTGGAAGAATATCTCTCAGGACGATCAAGAGCAGAAAGTGCTGACAAGTTTGCGGAACTGGAACAAGGAATAGAAAGCCGTAAAGGGGAAAGTCAACTCTTGTGGTGTCTATCGTAATGATACCATGCAGTCCTTCATTTCCATTTTCCTCTTGGCATCTGGTTTTCCCCCTCTGCCAGCCAACTTTCTCTGCTTCTCTGTGCATATGATGCATGATGGCTGCCCAGGTGGCCCTCAGGACTTTCAGTTTAAGTGTCAGTGGATGCGGGCCTTGAGTTACTGAACCCCACTTTCTCACAAGATCTGACTGATTGCCCTTTAGCCAAGGCCCATTGGTAATCTGATCATCTGTGGCTTGGGGACTGATTACATGGCCAGCCGTGCACTCTCCGGGGGTGAGGGAGGGGAGTCAGGTCAAGTTCCCCAGAAAAGGAGTATGGGGTAAAGCAAATGACTAGCAACAAAGACAACTACCAGCATCTCTGGCTCAAAAGTACTTTATCAAGAAAGCACCACCCAGTGCGAGCTCTCACTGTGGTCATCACAACAGTCCCCGCCCACCACCTTCTGCCTGACCACCATCACGACGGCCATCACTACTCGCAGAGACAACCTTTTCATGGCTGAACAACTCCAACTATCAGAACTCTTTTCCCTGTGACAACAACTTCTTTTAAGATACTGAATTTAAATATTTGCAGTCTTCCCCTAAACCTTACTTAACCTTTAATGAAGACATATCTTGCTTTGTTAGGCCAGGCCCGGGCTTTCCTTTGTAGCCAAAAATATGAATAATGTGGGCAGAGCAAGAAAGAGATTCGTTGGAGAGTTATTTTAGCAAATAACTTAGACCAGAACAATTAAAAAACCAGAACCTCTTCGTCCTTTAAAGAATTACTACCACCTCTCCTGCTAACGTCATTACTACTAACTGATTAAAGTAAAAGAAGATCTGGAACCATTTCTAGCACAAGTATGTCGACAGTAGGTGGATGTTGGGCAAAATGGTTTTCTCCAATGTAGAGTCCCCAGCACTTTTACAAGTAGAGTTCTGCCTTGCTTAACAGAAATTTTCCTATCACCATCTCACTTCCTTTTGCTTTGAAAACCATACTCCAGCAAATAATTTTACTTCATTTTTTCTTAAGTTAGCCAAAATAGAGATGCAATTTTCCCATAAAAGAACCTCACATTAGCTATGTTGTGACCAGCTGGCATTTAAATACTGACAAGATGACCCAAAGTTAGAAGAGAAGGTAAAAACACAAAAACGCCTTCTCTATACTGGGGGTACCACTGTGGAATCTGTTGGTCCTGGCTGCTCTGCTGTTCACATTATTCAGTAATGTCACCAGGTTTTTATTTTAGCAACCAGGAAATACTTGTTATGGATGCAAAGAGAATCTCCTGATTTATATTCTAATCCCAGAGCAGGAAATGAGACACGTGGGTGATCTGCAGCTGTGGCACTATAAACAGGACCAGCCTACCACCTAGTCTATATTCCCAACTGCACTACATTCTCTGAGCTAAAGATTAGGAGATTTTAAAAAACTGAAAATATACCATTTTTTAGAAACCAGCACAACCTTTGTCTAAGGATATTAGAGGCCACTGTGTGGTAGAAGACTGACTGACCTATATATGGTAGTACGCTTATTGCTAGGTACCACCCACCTCTCTGGGCTATTGATGTACAATAAGGAGACCTGCTCTGCCTCCAGCCAGCTGTGTCACAGTGGGAGAGGATCATGGAGTTAAAGGTTTCTTCATTTGTAAATTAAAAAAGACTAGTCCTTTCACTTGGTTCAAGCACCTACTTGCAAACCTGACAAAAGCCATTAACTCTCTTACTCCAAAAATGCACAAGCAAATATGACCAAAACTTTATATAGAATATCAGGGGGCTCACTTAGCCCTTGAACTCCACTCACTGAATGTCTGGCTAAACATTATTAGACTGGTAGCCCTCTAATGTTCCTTCCAGCACTCAAAGTCTGAAATGAGATGTTTAGTAACAATTTCTGCAAATTCAATACCATAGATGAGTGTTTTGTTAAGACTGGAGGCCAACATAATACAATCTACTTTCCAATGTTAAAATGACCAGTAAGCCAATGGATGACTGGAAGGAAGTGTGTGGGACTGGATATACCAAAATATAACCATTAATTTAAAAATCTTGGAAAGGTTTTAGAGGAGTCTTACTCTGTTTTTGAATTATATTTTTTCATTTGCAAATGCATAACACAAAACCATCAAGCCAGCTAGTGATGTTTATAGAGAAACAGGAAGCTTTATAAATGATACTGTTTAAGAAATGTGCTGAATTTTGTCAAACTCAGCATATTTCTTGAACTGCATTATGTATAAAGCTTAATTCAACACCCTTTTATGATAAGAATGCTTAACAAAATAGGCATAGATGGGGCTTACCTAAAAATTATACAAGTCATATATGACAAACCCACAGCCCACATCATACTGAATGGGGAAAAATTGAAAGCATTCCCACTTAGAACTGGAACAAGGCAAGGTTGCCAACTATCTCTACTTCTAATCAACACAGTGCTAGAAGTCCTTGCTATACCAATCAGACAAGAGAGTGGAATTAAGAGCATCCAAATGGGGGACGAAGAGATCAAACTCTCACTTTTTGCTGATGATATGATATTATATCTAGAAAACCCCAAGGATTCAGCCAAGAGACTCCCTGAATTGATAAATAAATTCAATAAAGTCTCAGGATACAAAATCAATACACAAACACAAAGGCATTCATATATGCCAATAACAGTCAAACTGAGAACCAAATCAAAGATTCAATTCCCTTCACAATAGTAACAAAGAAAATAAAGTACCTAGAAATATACTTAACTAAAGAAATAAAAGACCTCTACAGGGAGAACTATGAAACACTGAGGAAGGAAATAGCAGAGGATGTAAACAGGTAGAAAACCATACCAGGCTCGTGGGTCGACGGAATCAACATTGTTATAATGTCTATACTATCCAAAGTGATCTACAGAGTCAATGCAATCCCTATTAAAGTACCATCATCATTTTTCACAGATATAGAAAAAATAATTTTATGCTTCATATAGAACCAGAGAAGACCCCATATAGCAAAAGCAATCCTAGGCAATAAAAACAAAATGGGAGGTATCAATTTACCAGACTTCAAACTATACTACAAACCTATAGTAATTAAAACAGTTTTTTACTGGCACAAGAACAGGGACATTGACCAGTGGAACAGAACAGAGAACCCAGATATAAAACCATCCTCATATAGCCATCTAATCTTTGACAAAGCAGACAAAAACATACACTGGGGAAAAGAATCCTTATTTAATAAATGGTGTTGGGAAAACTGGATAGCCACATGTAGAAGACTGAAATAAGATCTGCACTTCTTATCTCTCACAAAAATCAACCCATGGTGGATAATAGACTTAAACCTAAGGCATGAAACTATAAGAATTCTAGAAGAAAATTTTGGAAATACTCTTCTAGACATTGGCCTAGGCAAAGAATTTATGAAGAAGACCTCAAAGGCAATCAAAGCAACAACAAAAATAAATAAATGGGACCTGATCAAATTAAAAAGCTTCTGCACAGCCAAGGAAACTATCATGAGAGCAAACAGACAACCTACAGAATAGGAAAAAATATTCGCAAGCTACACATCTGATAAAGGGCTAATAACTAGAATCTATTTAGAACTCAGGAAAATCAGCAAGAAAAAAATCAAACAACCCTATCAGAAAGTGGGCAAAGGACATGAACAGAAACTTTTCAAAAGAAGACAGAATAATGGCCAACAAACATATGAAAAAATGCTCAACATCTCTAATCATCATGGAAATGCAAATCAAAACCACAATGAGATATCACTTAATCCAGTGAGAATGGCCTTTATCAAAAAGTCCCTAAACAATAAACGTTGGAGAGATAGGAACACTCCTACACTGCTGGTGGGAATGCAAAATAGTTCAACTGATGTGGAAGGCAATATGGAGATACCTTAAAGAGATACAAGTAGATCTACCATTTGATCCAGCAATCCCATTACTGGGCATCTACCCAAAAGAACAAAAGACATTCTATAAAAAAGACATCTGCATTCAAATGTTTATAGTAGCACAATTCACAATTGCAAAGATGTGGAAACAACCCAAGTGCCCATCAATACATGAGTGGATCAATAAAATATGGTATATGTGTACCATGGAGTACTATTCAGCTATAAGAAACAATGGTGATATAGCACGTCTTGCATTTTCCTGGATAGTGCTGGAACCCATTCTACTAAATGAAGTATCTCAAGAATGGAAAAATAAGCACCACATGTACTCACCAGCAAATTGGTTTCACTGATCAACACCTAAGTGGACATACAGGAATAACATTTATAGGGCGTCAATTAGATGGGAGAGGGGAGGAAGGGATGCACACCATCTGGGGGATGGACTCGCTTGAAGCTCTGACTCTGGGGGTGGGGGAAAGGGGGAGAAAGGCAACACATGTAACCTAAACCTTTGTACCCCCATAATATGCTGAAATAAAAAATAAAAATATATTAATGATTATTTGATGCCTTGCTCAGTGCCCATAAACAAAAGTATAGAGGAGAAATTTAAGCAAAAAATATATTCCCACAAACCCAACATGTAACCTTCTCATATGAAAGTCAGTAGCCAAAACCTATCATTGCTGCTCACGAAAAGTATTTTTTGATCTCATTTTCTTGATGACTGTATGATCTCAGTTATTTTATATATTTATCAAAGGAACTATTAGTTGTCTATCTTGTTAATTTTTTAGCATGCCCCCTATTGAGCACAGGCCCTCATTAGAAGAAAATTTAGGATAATTTTTTAGATAAAAAACTTGGGTACAATCTATTGCTAGATGAAGATAAAATATATTTTGAAGGCTGAAGACATACCTGAGTGAGGGAATAAAACACAAAATAATTCATATTTCATTTACAAATAGAATGTTTTAGTTAAAGCCTCACCAACACAAGCATTGTTGTTATTTAGCATTAATATTTGCTAGGAAGTAATTCATCTGTGAAATTACTAACATATCTAGAATTCTTTTTTACTTTCTGGTTTGGGAGAAACACTCAAGATTTGAGTTTAAAGTCATTTTATTTATATTGCTGAAGTTGAAAAATGTAAATATTGAGCTTTCAATATATTCCAAATGCATTTGGAGAATTCTAAAATATTCAATCCATTTATAATATAAAACTTCATTAGGAACTGGTAAAAACCAAAGAAACTAAAGGTATTTGAGTTATTTCATATTACTGGGAAAGTTTCTTGAAAAATTTATTTTCAGCTAAAAATAACATTCACTACACATACTTCATCTTTTTGTCAAGTTTTGTGGTATAATTTAATTTTAGAAATTTATCATTGACTTCTACACTTCCTTGAGGCTCTGAATTATGTTACTAAATGATTTTGATGTCAAGTTTGAAACCAAATTACAGGCAAATCACCTTCAATAGTGCAAAAGGCAGAACAACAAGATAATCCAATGCTTTCCTCACAACATGAAAGCAGAGCCAGCTTCCAGTACCTGCCGGAGTGTTAGACTGCACGCTCAACAACAGCCTGTCACCGCAACAGGCTGCTTGACAGTAGAAACACGCCACTCCTGTAGACAATTCTGAACATCTTGGCCTCAAATTCATCAATATAAGCAATATAGGAGCAGCTGGGACCGGAATTGGTTTGAGCAACAGTGTTATTGATTATTAAAATGTTACTTCCATAACAAAAATCTTATTTCAGAGTGGGAGGGGGCAAGCACCTCAATCAGTTTTCTGTTGTTTTTTTTTTTTTGGCAAGAGAATGACACAATGCAATACTTTCATCCACAGCGCCCTATACACAAAGCTGTGGATTACACAACGTAAAGGTGACAATTGGGATGTCTTGAAGGATAAATAGGTTTTCAACGAGGAGCACTTCATTTGTATTTGTGGGAAGGGTGTCATTAAGAAAGGCAGAGGTAAGTAGGATCACTACGAGCAAAGATATGAAGAGAGAAAATGTCTAGACAAGTTTACAGAGTAGGAAATTATTCCTGTATGAGGCCGAAGAGAATGTGTACAGGCTATCAGTGCGGGAAAAGGCTAGAAAGCAGCTTTCAGCCAGAGGGAGAAGATTCTGAATGCCACTTTGTCAGTCACTGAAGGTGTTTTGAGCAGACGAAGGGTAAGATTAAAGCTAATCTAAAATGGTCTCTCCTTATCCACAGTTTCCCTTTCTGTGGTTTCACTTATCTGAGGTCTGAAAACATTAAATGGAAAATTCCAGAAATAAGCAACTCATAACTTTTAAATTGTTCGTTATTCTGAGTAGCATGATGCAATCTTGCTCCCACCCTGCTCTGTCCCCTCTGGGATGTGTAACATCCCTTTGTCCGGCATATCCATGCCATGCACGCACCCCGCCTGTTAATCGCTTCGTAGCCGTCTCAGTTATCACACCAGATCAACTGTCACAGTATTGCAGTGCTTGTGTTCCAGTAACCCTTATTTTATTTAATAATGGCCCCAAAGCGCAAGAATAGTGATGCTGACAATTTGGATTTGCTAAAGAGATGCTATAAAATGCTTCTTTTAAGTGAAAAATGGAAAGTTCTCAGCTTAACAAGAAAGTTCTCAGCTTAACATATGCCGAGGTTGCTAATATCAACAGTAAGAACGAATCTTCTATCCTTGAAATTGTGAACAGTATATTGTTATAATTGTTCTATTTTATTATTAGTTATAGCTGTTAATGTCTTACTAAGCCTAATTTATAAATTAATCTTTATCGTAGGTATGTATGTATAGGAAAGTATGTATATAGGGTTAGGGAGTATCTGCAGTTTCAGGCATCTATTGGAGTTCTTGAAATGCATCCCTTGTGCATACGAGGGGACTACTGTATGCTTCTTTTATAAAGACTAATCCCACTAACCAAGGTGTAGAAATAAGAATTGGAAAAAGGGCTGAATTTCAGCAATAAGGATAAATATAATTATAGTAGGATAATTATAATAGCTACTTTTATTTAAAAATTTTTAATAGCACATATTATGTTCTAAAAGCTTCAAATAAACTAATTTATTAGAGCGATTTGGTAAATTAAGAACTATTATCCATACTTTATACACGAGGAAACTGTGGCTCCGAGAGGTTCTATAACTTGCCCCAAATTGCAGAGCTTTTCAAAAGCAGGGCACCCATCTCTGTGCCACCTTGCCTCCTAATCTGGACATAAACTAGGAAACATATTTAAAATGAAACCTTGGTTCCTTTGAAAAATATGGCAGCAGGTAGGTAACCTCTAAGATGGTCCTCAATGATCTCATGTCCTTGTATTCATGCCCTTCTGTAATCACCTCCCTAGAGTGGGCTGGACTTACTGGTTCGCTTCTAACCAACAGAACACAGCAGAAGTGATGGCGTGTCACTTCTAAGATCGAGTGGCTTCCCTCTCCGGTACTTTCCTTTTCTGTGGCTCACTCCTGCTCTCTCTTGGATCACTATCCCTGGGGCAAGCCAGCTGCCATGTTTCAAGGCAGCCCCATGAAGCGGTCCCTGTGGGGAGGGACTGAGCCTGCCAACAACCACATGGCTGAGTGTGGAAGCAATCCCCCTCCCCCAGTAGAGCCATCAAGCCTTATGATGAGACTGCACAGCAGGCCAACAGCTTACCTGCAACCTCGTGAGACAGGCTGAGCCGGAGACTCCCAAACTACGCCGTGCCTAAATTTCTGACCCACAGAAATTAAAAGATAATAAATGTTTATTGATTTAAGCTGCTAAATTTTAGAATAATTTGTTACCCGACACTAATACAACCATTAGAGAGCAATTATTTAATCTGTTCCTTTATATGTGAAGCTAGGAGGTGGAAGTCTGTCTAGGAGAGATTATACCTGACATACACCATAGACAACCAGGCCAGAATATGGTGCCCTTAACCTTTCTACCAAACTACATACATCAGATAATCCACCTATCTCATCCTCCCATGGCTCCTTTTATTGTCCTTGTTCTCCTTTTCTTGAATACATCCTAAGGTCTAGGACTATAAAAACCAAAATTTTGAGATTTGTAAAAACACTTTTAGACTCATAATTTTGAAGTTCATAGCAAACTCTTCCCTTTCCAAAGCTCACATATTATACTGTCTATTCCTCTCGTTATAGCACACAGCACATTCTTTCCCATGTGTAGGTTTAAGTAAGTGTCTGTTTTTCCAGACGCCCTTTCCCCTAAGCCCTCACGATAACCACGTCGTATGTCCTCAGTTCCTAGTGTTTAACATATGGTTGTGACTTAATAAAGTTTGAATGAGTGAATGAATGAATGTATTGCACAACCAATGAACGAATGAGTGAGTGATTCAATGAGCAAGAGATTAGGCACGTGGGAAATACCATGAGAATGCTTCGGGCTGCTGTGCAAATTTGGACCATCATATCAGCCATTCCCTTCCATGCAGAATGTTCTCCATTTCCCCCCGACTTCTTGACCAGGCTTTTCTCTCTTTCACACTCACCTCCAACAGCTGTCCATGCACACCCCTCAAACCCACCCACACACCTGCCAGGGCAGCCTTCCCTTTCTCTGCTGTGAAGTCTCTGCATTACGTTCCACAGCCTCCTGGGCATACCTTGGTTACAGCACTCAGCACACCATACTACGATAATTGGTTACTTGTCTGTCACTTCCACTTGACCATAAGCCCCTTGAAGGACAGATCATCCAGCCATCAGTACAATGCCCGGCAGGAGTGGGTACTCAAAAACAGTTTGAAGTAATGGGCAAAAGATTGAATGACTGAGAAAAAAGAAAACTACATTCTAGAAAATTATGTCAGCATAATATTATATTTGTTCATTTCAGATAAGATGTCAATCAAGCACATACACTGCTCTAAATCCTAAACAGTAAAATTAACATAATTATATATCAAGATTATTGTGCTGATACATAAAAATTATATTTAGAAAGAGTGCTTCAATCCATGGATAGGCCCCAGGCAGAGTTGTGTTTAACATACTTTTTTCTCTTTCCCGCATATCCCTGATCCTGTTTCAGTAAAAAAAAAAAAAAAAACAGGTTTTCTTTCTTCTCAATCTAAGATTCTCAATACTGTCCCCAGATGCCACACATGTACCTGCCTCCCAGAAAGCATTCAGTAATTTCCTCCCCACGAAACATTTCTATGTCTCAGAGTTTTGAACCACAGCTGAGTAAGCCAAAAAAGATAACCTGGTTTAGTGGGGAAATGGGTACTCGTGGGTTGCCATTCCTATTTAGACAGGGATCTTTTCCGAAGGCCATCGCTTTACCCAAAGCTCAGGAGGGAAAGATATGTACAAACAAAGGACCTTTCTGAAGCCCTCAAGTCACCTACTTGAGGGGTGAGCTCCCTCGTGGCACGAGAGAAGGGATGAAGCTTGGTGGTTACAGCTTCCTGAGTAGGAAACCTCAGCTCTTTCTTCTCTAGTCTTCAGACCTTGGGCAGCTTCACTGGTGCCCAAGGGTTCTAGCTGTAAAATGACATAAGACCTACCTCAAGGAATTGCTGGGAAGATTAAATGGGTTAATACAAGTAAGGTACTAAGAAAATGCCTAGTAAGTAGTAAGCAGTCAATAATTGTCTGCTACTGCTATTACCACTTTTACTGTTACTAGGACTGGCCCTAAAAGAAGCTGAAAAAGGAAATCTCAGAGGGAAGAGAGGAGTGGGAGGAGCGTGTACTTACTGATTTGGTTGTTCAGCTTGAATGCAATGTCCAGCTGCAGGATAAACAGCATGAACTGGAACCACGGACTCATCTCCATGGAGGGCAGGGGAATGTGGACGGAAAACACAATGTCATTGGCTTCGATCTCCCTTGGAATTGCTTCCTCGATGTCCCGGATCTTGTCACAGTGATTGGGTCCCCAAGGCATTAACCACTTTGTCTTGTGATGGTTCTTACGCACATCCACGCACTTCACCGACATGTAGGACACTGCCGACGTGGGCCCTGGAGCTGGAAAGAGAATGTTTGTCTGTTTTAGAAAAGCCATCCACTGGAGTGATCATTTCTGGTTAGTGTTCTTTCCACTCCCGTCTCCCCTCCAGGTTTTGGACTGCCTTCCACAAAGGGGATCGAGGGTCCTTCAGTGACCTCCAGATCTGTCATCAAAGTATCCCCGAGAGCCTTCCGATTGTGTTCCCAATCGGTGTTATCTAAAGACTGCACCTGTAATCACTCTAGTTCAGTGGCCTCCTCAAGTGCAAAACAATGTCACAGAAATTGTGAACCGTGCCACCGTTCCCACCTGCTGAGGCTTGGAGGGCTCTGGAGCTTCGCTTCATAGAGCACAGTGTCTGAAGTCAGAAGCCCTGGGTCTGAAGCCTGGTTAAACAATTCGCCATCAGTGAATCTTGGGTTAGTAAGTTAAAACTACAATAGCTTCAGGGCCCTCAAGTGGGGGCCCTCAAGATGATGGGCTCCCAAGATTGCTCTTAGCTCTAAAATGAAACGACACAGCTTTGGATTGAGTGAAAGACTTATGGGCCCCCACTTAGCTTGGTACCTCTCAGAGGGTGGGAACTCAAGCACTGGCTGATACTTCAAAGATGTGCTAAAATATCACCCATGCATTTTAAGAGAGCAAATCAAATTTGAAATATATAACTTTAAAAAAAACACTATTTTGTGATTATGTAATGGTTACATGACTATAATAGAAAATTTGGAAAATATAGAAATTTTAGGTTCAAAACAACATTTACTCAAAATCCCACTAGAGGGAAGTAACCACTGTTAGAAAAATACCAAATTACTATCTGTCTTTTCTATGAGTATATAATTAGATAAAATGTTATACATGAATTGTATAAATTTAAAATATATACAGAAATAACACATATATTCACAAAATAGAGTCATGTTATACATGGTTTTGTAGTCTTTTCTTTTTATTCGATTAGAGAAGCAAAATAGTATGTGATTAATCACACCAGCTCTGGAGCCAACCTGTCTGGTGTTAAATCTTGGCTCTCCCATTTCTAGTTGTGTTACTACTAATGCACGCTCAGAAAGTTTTGGGGGAATTACTAGGCCTGCCTATGTATTAGTTTTATCATCTCTTAAATGGCAATAATAATAGTACCTACTTCTTTGAGTCACTGTATACATTAAACAGGCTAACATATAAAAGGCACTCAGAACAGTGAGCACACAAAAAGTATAAAATACTAGCTATTATAAATATTTTCTTTATAATTAAAATTTTTCAATTAGTGGTTGCAAAATAGTCAATTACACAATATATCAAAATTAACTACTCCTTCATCAGCTTGTGAAGGCTATCTATAAATAAGAATCATTCCTTGCCTAATATTTTTTGTTGGAAATTTCTCCTAACTTTTCCATCTGCTATCTAAATTTGTTTATGGCACATTTAAATATAGAGAAGTTCCAGATCTTATATAGAATCTCTCTTTTTATGTTTTTTCTACGCTTTTATGCTTAGAAACACTGACTTTCTCTATCTCCAAATTCAATAAAAAGCTATGTAACTTCTAGTTATTTCTTACAACTTTATTTTTTCTAATATTTAAGTAGTTGATCCATCTGGAATTTGCTATAAGAGATGAGGTGAGTTTTATTTTTCTTAAATATTTAAATTATCCTTTATTGAACAAACCCTCCTATCTTGTTGAGTTATGACATCATCGTTATCCCATATATACCAGTATATGTTTTTGAATAATCTGCTCTTTTCCAAGTAATGAACTGTCTGTCAAATCATAGGTTGGTACAATGTTGTTTCGAATCCTATAAATTCACAGTTTTTATCAATATCTGACAGCATAACTCTCCTCCCCGATTCATTTTAAATTTATATCTTTTTGCTGGGATTTTGATTGGGATTAAATTACATCTATAAATTAATGTGGACAGAAACAGCACCCTTGCCCAACATTTAGTTTTCCCACCCCAGAACAGTCCTTGCTTCTCCATTATCTGGAGTCTATTTTCAGATTTCTTTAAAAACTTTCATTGTTTTCTCCATGTGGGTCTTGCCAGTACAGTATAGTTTAAAAACATGGGCCGGGCGCAGTCATATAGAGCTGTATGGTCTTGAGCTAGGTAATTAAAGTCTCTGTGCCTCATTTTTTTTTTTCTGGTCTACAAAGTGAGTATTGTAATACTTGACACTTAACATTGTAGTGAGGGAGGTAGGACAGCCTACATTTTCAAAAAATATAGAGTCGAAGAGCTCTGGTGCTCATTACTCCACATCCTCTAGGTGAGCAAATCCAGGCAACATTTTTTTTAACTTTGAGAATTTTGAAATATATAGACTATCTAGAAATAAATAAAAATGGTAGAGGCTGGGCGCAGTGGCTCACTCATGCCTATAATCCTAGCACTCTTGGAGGCCAAGGCGGGCGGATCGCTCAAGGTCAGAAGTTTGAAACCAGCCTGAGCAAGAGCGAGACCCTGTCTCTACTAAAAATAGAAAGAAATTCATTGGCCAACTAAAAATATACAGAAAAAATTGGCTGGGCATGGTGACGCATGCCTGTAGTCCCAGCTACTCGGGAGGCTAAGGCAGAAGGATTGCTTGAGCCCAGGAGTTTGAGGTTGCTGTGAGGTAGGCTGATGCCATGGCACTCTAGCCTGGGCAACAGAGTGAGACTTTGTCTCAAACAAACAAACAAACAAAAAAAACATAGCTATAAAACTTTTCTTTGAACACTAGTAGTAAAAGGAAAACATTATAAATTATGGTATAATTTATATACCATAATTTACCATATTTAAGCCACACACATTATGTGCGTGGTTTAAATATATTTGTTTCTGTGCATCTGATACTTGACATAGCATGTTTACAGGTCTTTTCTGAGCAGAAATTACCTCTTATTTAACAGAGATCAGACAGGGACTGGAAGAAAATATAAAGCAAAAAGAAAGTCTCTTAGGAGGCAAAAAGTATGTGTTATTAATATTCTGCCCTACTTTTAATGCTCAAATCCACAATTTTTTCTAACCCTAAATATCTACCCTAATGATAAACTTTGAGTAGTAAAATGTTATGTTTGCAGAAAATTGGGACAATGCCTACTAAAACTTACCGGAAAACTCAACACTACTGAACTCTAGCTGAAAGTCCTTTAATGCAGTACACTGAACACTGCAACACAGAGTCACTACCAGCTCATGCTAGGGAAGTTTCTTTTTTTAAAATTCAAAACTACATCATGAAGACTTTTTACATCTAATCCACCTACAATCAGACGTTTGGATTATTATTAGAAATATGAGTCAATCACTTGGGTTACCCTGACTCAGCTAACTAGCCCACTGACATTAGAAAGGCCAAATGGCACATTTAACCTAACCCTTTTTAATGTGGTTGGAGAAATAAACAGTGAGACAAAAGTCATGAATTCTATCTTTGGCTAACATACTCAAACTGACTATTTGCTGCAGAAAATAGTTACTACATTTTAAAACTTCTATTCTTCCAAAAGGAACCTAACCTTTTTTTCATTTTTCTTTCTCCTTTTGAAAAACAAGTGTGTCACTCCTCAGACCAAAATGAAAAATAACTAGCTGAGTTTCTCAGCTAAGCTCCAAAACCACATTCCAAACTTAATAACAGAGAAGCTGAACACTTTACGGGCACAAAGGCTGCATTTTTAATGGATGCAGTGAACTCCAGCCTTTTTAGTGGTCTGCATTATTTTCATTCTTTCATTAGTCTAGTGTTTCTTTTATAAAGAAAAAAAAATCCCAGGAATACTAATACTTTCATAAAGATCATGGCAATGAACTTGGAGAAGCCTCAAGTGCTTCTTAAGCTATACTATGAGAATCACAAATATTTTTCACTTGAATAAATTAGTCCTTAGCCTCAAAAACATTTTGCATAACTTAAAAATCTGAAAATAATTCAACATTTTCATTTTATCTAGCAGTGCTCAAAGGGAAAAACATGTATTATTTGAGAAAGTAAACAGACTTCCTGATACTAAAACATGGACAGTTAATGTTCCCCCCAAAACTATCTTTATAGCTCAGGACAACTTCCTACTCCAGCTAAAAGTGAATACACAGGTGTTTCTTTATGTAGAAAGCATATCAAGTAAACTAAAAACAAAGCTTATAGCTAGCAGCTGGTTGCCTACCATAGGTGTTTTCATTGGTTGTAGCCCAAATTGGGACTATATGGATTACAAAATAGTGTAGAATCAAAACAAATTTGATTTGTCTTTAAATTTAAAAAAGAAAAGTGAGAGATTTTGTTGTAAGAGAAAAGATCTAAATGGAGGAAGTTAAATTACCTGCAACCTTTGAACAAGCCACAATCAACCAACGGGTATTTGTAATGAAGGCTTTACTTAGTCACTAGCATGGTTCTAGGGATTAATAGACTGTGTGTATTTAAGAAAGGGCTGGATGAATTCAGGTCAACAAACTGAGTCATGTTTGCTCAGGTGAAAACTAAAAATAACCATTCCTCAGTATTCCTAGGATAGTAATGCAATATCACTCAGCTGCCTTAGCACACATTATAAATGTCCCCTCTACCCATTCATAGCATATAATTTAATTGAAAACAAGTAGGCCAAAAACTACTTCTATGTCAGTACAATTGAGCAGAGTAATCTGGCCAAAAATGAATATGCCCAGTCCCTGTGAATTGGTTAATTTATGGTAAGTTAAGAAAGTATTGAGAATAGCACAGAAGTTATAAAACCACGAGCTACTCATTGAAAACACTGGCCCATTTTGAGTTCAGTTCCCTTTACTATGTCAAACGTGGGCCATTTTCTCTTTTCTAACCTGTGTTTCAATATATTTTTTGCTGCCATTTTTCCACTACAGTATGTGAGTTGTGAAATGTAATACTATACAACATTTAATTTTGAAGTGACATCAGTAAGACTTATAACAAGTTCAAGGTTGTGGAAAAAATGCACAAATACAGCTTGAAGCCTCTTTGAAAACCCAGTGGTCGCTCAATTATACACATACTACATTCTCCAAACATGTCTTGAGCACCTACTATGTACTAGACACTGTTAGGTGCTGAAGTGAACCTAATAGACACCAGCCATTGTGTCTAAATAATTCTGGGGAAAATGAATTATAATTGTGGTGAATGCTATATTTTATCTGACATTACCTGAAAAAAGGCAATAGTCAGATATTTGGGAAGCAGAAGAAATAAATATACTAGAATGAGACAAAAATTCCAGTCATCATTACAATGTAACCTTGAATAAAAATGTAAGTGAACAATGACTAAACCTGTAGTACTTCTTTTGGAAGACTATTCATTGACTCCACTCAACTTCCTGTTATCTCATTTCAAATGGCTACCCAGTTTACAAATTACTATCTAGCCAACCACTACCATTTATCATGCTCAAAGTTGAGTCAACATCAAATCATTAGCTCCTACTACCCAGAACCTGTAATTAAAGGGTTAGAGAGAGATACAAGACTTGGTAGCCTCCTAGAAAAGTTAAAATAAAACTAAAACAACATGCTGACATGACACATGGTCTCCATTTAAGCCAACACAGACTATTTATTTCTTTGCTTTATTACAAGTAATGCAGGTTTCTTTAGAAATTACCTAGCAGTATTACTATTATGTGGGCACTGTGCTAACTAAAGACAGAGACAAATAACAGTGCCAGACTCCAAGCTGCTCATAGTCTAGTGTGAGATGCTGAGAAGTCGGCAGAGAATTACATCTTGATTGCAAATTGCTCTGACAGAGGTTTGCACAGGATGCTTCGGTTGTGAGAAGGGCTGGCTGTGCACAGGACTTAGCCTTGAAGGACAGCAGGTGGTAGCAAAGGGGAAAAGGAGGGAGGCAAGAAGAAGGGAAGCCTCTCAGGAAGAGCAAGTGCCAGCTCCTGGGATACCTAAAACAATCACATTTTCTGCAGATGTCTGTGCTTGAGTGTTAAAAATTAAAACGAGACCATTTAACAGGTGAAAAAGGCAGCATCACTCCTACCTTTGTCTGTGTCTGCCCTGGCCTCTCCTAACCAGTGGCAGAGTTCCACTAGGGTGCCTTGGGAGTCTCAGCTCTACTCTACGGAGCACCATAAAAAGGAGTAATAAACAGATCCACACAAAACAAAGAACTTTTATTTGGGGGGATGTTTCCTTTTAAGACACCTATCTCTGTCCTTTAAATAGTCACAAGGCCAGATGAGAGATCTGCTGGAAGAAGGGGGGTGAGGGGGCAAGAGAGTGGTCAGGTGGGAACAGAGAAGATCCACCTCCTATTCCCACCAGGAGCCCCGAAGAGCCTTTGAAGCCTCAATCATCAGGTAATAATAGCCTTCCCCTAAATTAGAGGAAGAATGTCTGCCTTGCAACAAAGATGATATTTAAAGATTAATCTGCTTTGGGCTAGGAGGGGAAGGAATGCAGAGAACAGAGCAGTTGAAAGGGTAATTCATGTTTACAAGCATTATTGACCAGAACCCCACAATTTAAAAATAAATAATGACTTTAAGTAAAAATGGTCAAAGATTTCAGAAATATTTTAGAAAATTTTATTTTTACAATAGGATTTAGCTAACAAAAATGACAGCAAAATAATACACAATGATTTTTAAAACATACAGACAGGCCGGGAGCGGTGGCTCAAGCCTGTAATCCTAGCTCTCTGGGAGGCCAAGGTGGGTGGATCATTTGAGCTCAGGAGTTCGAGACCAGCCTGAGCAAGAGCGAGACCCCATCTCTACTATAAATAGAAAGAAATTAATTGGCCAACTAATATATATAGAAAAAAAAATTAGCCGGGCATGGTGGCACATGCCTGTAGTCTCAGCTACTTGGGAGGCTGAGGCAGCAGGATTGCTTGAGCCCAGGAGTTTGAGGTTGCTGTGAGCTAGGCTGACGCCACGGCACTCACTCTAGCCTGGGCAATAAAGTGAGACTCTGTCTCAAAAAAAAAAAAAAAAAAAAAAACATACAGACAATTGCTAGCAGATACTCTCTTCTACGGACCCAAGAGGGAGGCTGATTCAACACCTGAAATCTAGTCTTAGTTAAAAATCTGCTGTCACCATCTCTGCAACCCGTAAAAATGTGAATATTTCATTTATCTACATTTTTATAATTTCATTTTATTTATTCTCTACTTTGTTCCATAAAAGATTTTTGGTTACTAGAAGTATTAGTCTTTATTAAAAAATAATAATTGGGGCTGATTTAAAAGGATAGAATTAATGGTTAGGGGGGCACTAAGAATTACTTGGCTTATGTCTAATATCTTCAAAAGTACAGAACAAAAGCAATAGATGGAGAATGTAACCCCCCAAAAACTTCTACCTGAACGATAAAGTTAATGGCTTCATCCATTTCACTTTATAATATAGAGAAAACCTCCGCTGCCTCACTATGAATGGTATTTATAAGAAGTTAATGAAAAAGTATAAGCCCAAATTGGTTCTAAACTTTGCCTGTGTATCTCTGCTTTCCTTATGGGAACTTATATGAAATGTATTGGCATCGAGGACATGGACAATTCCAGAGACTGCTTAGGATTTTCTAACGTGCTTCAAGGTGGGGAAGGTGAAGAAGAAGGGGAAAAAGAACATAGGTAGCAGAAAAGAAGGAAACTGGATGAATTTCTCCTATTTATACAACTACACTTCTTATTCCAATGCCCCCAAAACACTCATTTAACCTATGAGAATTTTCCGCTAAATTTAGAAATTAGCTTTTAAATATGCCTGATCGATTGCTCTCAGACATTCCCCGTGCCTTTCTCAAGTTCAAAAAGCCTTAATTCTGGTTAAAAGGAAATGTGGAATAATATACCGCATGACTCAAGTAGCCAGATCACATTATCTGGTTCAATTGTGAGGCCTTAAGAGCCAATCCTGCTTACCATTCACTCAAGGTCGGTTCCTAAAAAGATTTCTTAATCTTAACTGCCATAGCACTTATCTAACTTTTAGGATGTCTCATTAGAAGGAGTGCTTCAAATATTTCAGCTAAAGAAAGTGCAAATACTTGCATTAAACTGACTTACTACTTAACTGACTCAGTCTGTTAATTCCCTTACTGAAATTGCTCAAATTATAATGGTCGGATACTTATTCCACTTCTGCCACTCACTTTGAAGATGAAATCCTCCTGTATATCAACCATACCAATTAAATCTTACTAGATTACTAAATGAAATATTATTTGACAATTCAAACTCAATTCCTGGACAGCTGAAAGTGTGTCTGCAGAGACTAGACCTGGAGAAGTAGTTTTAGATTATCATAGCAATGCCCTTGTGCATGAAATGGAGTATGCTAAGTGAAATGAAACCCATTCTTGCCAGCAATTTTCAATAAGTAGTTAATTATGCTAACATCTGTTCGAAGAAAGCTAATTTTTTTTTTAATGCAACAGAACATTCCTTTACACCAAACTACTACCACCAAAACACACAAACACACACACCACATTTGGAAAGTTGAATTCAAAGTAATTCGTAGTGTACACATAGAAGTCAAGCATTTATTTAAAAATACTTTTCTACAACATAAACTTATGAATAAATGACAGACATTTTGACAGCAGAGTTTCAGAAATTGTAGCAAACACTTGTGTAACTCATTCTGACTCAAAAATATTGAAAAATACTCTATGTTTACATCTTAGGTGGATGAAGATTTTAAATGCTTGGCCTGCAACCTCAATTGTTGTAGAGCCAAAGATGTAACAGCTTTGAAGAATAGAAGAATTACTCTATATTTGTCAGAACCTACGCGGCAAACAAGCAGCGCCACTTGGCTTACATTACTTGCCTGGCTTGGATCCCATGGGATTGAGGAGCGTTGGAACCAAGAGGAAAAAAAATTGGAGTGCTTTGGGACAGTGAGCCAAACTCTTACATAGTATCTGAAATGCTGTGGTAAACATGAAATTATTTTAGGCTCAAGATTGGTGCCAGTTTTTTTTTTTCCCTCTTTTTGAAAAAAAAATCATAAAGTGCACATAAAAGGCCCTGCCAGAGATTTAGCACATAAAATCTGCCAACCATTAGATGCGCTAATTGGAGTAGCAAACCAGTGGCCTGAATTAGGATTAAAAAATTGACCCTCTCCTTTGGAGTCCGGCAGTAAAGAGAGGCTAAATCAAGAAGCCTGACAGAAGTACATAAAATTACTAATTCTAACCTCTATCCCTGAAAAATGCCTGCGATTACTGTTTCTCCATCACTCTAGAAATACTCAAAACAGCAAATATTAAATACACATGAAGTGAGCACAAAAGACCTCCACAGAAAAATCCAACGGCTCATCTGTTGACGTTATTGCTCACTGCTCGGCAAACCAGTCGTCTGGGCTAAATTTTTGACTTTGTGCCAGTGCTTCAAAATCAGCAACCTTTCAGCCAAAAGGCTGTGTGGAATGCAGCCAAGACCACCTATGGAAAGTGAATTATAGCATCTTATAATTTACTGCCTCGGGCTATGATCTTATAAACCTGGCATGGGGGAGGCACCAGCTCTTGTGTGGGAAACCTCTCAGAGCCCCCGCAGAGGCCCCCAGACCTGCTGTGGCAGAGCTGTGGGGGCAGGCGTGACAAAAAGGTGGACAACTGGCTCTACTTCTTGAACAAGTTCATCATGGGCACGCTTTCGTACTGGAATTTCAGGGTTAGGAAACCCCAAAATTAAATCTTCTAAGAGAAATAGCTGCTTTTTCTGGACTACCTATTACACTCTACAAATTTCCAACATCTGTCATTTATAATTTATTATTAGACACTTATTATTTATAAGTTACAGATATTCTACTTTTATCAATATTATTAATTATTAATAATAAACATGAATGATAACTAGTATGTGGACTGCAAAGCACTTTCACATACATATGTCATATAATCCTCCTAGGAAACAGGTAAAGTCATTATAATTATTCCCTTCGCACATTCAGAAAATGAGTGGTTTTTGTCCCACCAGTAAGTAGCAGAGCTGGAACTAGAACCCAGATCTGACTTCAAATCCAGTGCTCCTTCCAATATACCACATTGCCTTGCAACTGTCCGTTTATTTATTAGCACATGCTGTTCATTAGCTCTCTCAGATTAGGTAATTTGTAGAGCCAAGAGATGGATGAAGAAGACTGGGCCATAGGAGCTTGCTGAAGCCCCACAGGCAAGGCGCTAACTAGCGCTGATAAAGGGAACTGGCAGGGGAGCTCAGCTGGGAGACTTACCGTGAGGGACAGAGGGCCTCTAAGACTTCCATAAAGGAATGGTGGAAGAACAGGCTCCTGAAAATGCACTACACTCCCCTGAATCCCTCCCATGTTTTACTGGGGTCCTGGTTATAACTTCACATAGTCCAGGCAGGCAGTCTTTAGGGTGTTGGTCTGGAGAAGATCTGACTCAGAAACACAGAGCTGCCATGGAAGAGTCTGTTACAGTCCATGTAGGCAGAGAAAGAGACAGGGATACAATCTGAGGAAGGATGACTCCACAGCAACCTACGGAAGAATTTACTGCTAATCAAAGTAGGCAAACAGTGGTACAGTTTGAGTCAGGAAGGGTGAGTTCCCCACCCATGCAAACATTCAGGAAGTAACTGAACAGATAAGAGCCTGAACTAAATATAAGTTTCTCTCAGCCACAGCAAAATGATATTGTCTCCTCGCCATATATGCAGTATACTAAGGCATGGAAAATTTAAGGCCCAATAAAGAACTGCACATAGTTTATTAATTTGTTTTTCTCCATTTTCTGACTGGTTTCAGATAAACAGATAAAAGCAATTGGCATTGTGAAGGGTCAAAAATGTAGCTGCATACAGTGTAAGCTGAGGCTAAGGGCAAACAAGGCCTGTTATTGACTTCAACCGGAGTTTCACAAATGCCAAGAATAATTGTATTCCCTTCCCTGATTATTTAAAGAAAAGGCAGGCCCTTTATAATTTGTGAATTCCCTGGTATTGAGGATAGAGGTAAGTTTTAAGGGTAACTTGCACTTTTAACATTCACATTCTCAGGGATTGTTCCTTTTTTTTTAAACACGGAAATAACAAAATTAAATAAAGTCACTATGCAATTAGTAAATATTTTAAGTTTCATCAGTTCTAGGTTCTAGCTCAAGTGCCATTTCCCTCATTCAATTTGTTAAATAACTGTAATGTGCCAGCCTTAGAGGTCCTCTCTGGTTTTCCTACAGTAACAAATGATCTTTTTGTGCCAATATTCCCTGGCCTATATCTTTATGATAGCACTCTACTTTATTTTCAGACATAGCTTCTGAATCTTACAAAATTATAAGCTCTTGAGGGGACAGACCACATCTTATTCCTCCCTGTGGTACTAAGCATAGAAATGTGAACATGTAAGTCCTCCAAACCTGAATTGAACTATTTACACTGTTGGATTTTTATGTCGTATTAAATGCGTTAATGTTAAGTTATGCTTGACTGACCTAACAAACTTTCATCAGACACTTATTATGGCTAGGCATGGTTGCTCATTCCTGTCATCCCAGTGCTTTGGGAGGCAGAGGCAAGAGGACTGCTTGAGCCCAGGAATTGGAGACCAGCCTGGGCAACATAGCAAGACACTATCTCTACAAAAATTTTAAAAAATTAGCCAGGTGTGGGGGCGTGTGCCTATAGTCCCGGTTACTCAGGAGACTGAGGCAGGAGGATAGCTTGAGCCCAGGAGTCCGAGGCTGCAGTGAACTATGATCAGGCCACTGTACTCCAGCCTGGGTGACAGAGCAAGACTCTGTCTCAAAACAAACAAACAAACAAACAACACCCCCAAATTATCCATTAGGCACCATTTTTAAAAGCCATAATGGATCACACCCACGGCCTGCCTGTATCAAAGTGCATGTAAGACTGGCACTCAGCTGCTTTCCATGATGCCAAACTCTCAATGTCATACCTGTGCTGCAACTGAAGATCACCTCCTACAAAGACTTAGGATGTTTTTTTGCAGATCTGTGTCAACCAATATATGAAATGCATACTGAATTTTGAGGATCAAAATGAACTTGTCCTAAGCTATCACCCTAATCCACAGGAAGAAAAGTAATTTACACATCAAAAGAAATGAGGCAGATATCAGGCAAACAAAAAAATGATAAGTTTTGAAAAATTGCTCCCAATGGGTTTTTAGCCAACATTAATATTATGAAAACATGTTTAGATAACTACTCTTAGCGTAATTTTTAGAAACTGAGGTTCTCAAAGGCAAGACATAGTTATTTACCTTACCCCAGTACTGCCCTGAGGGTTTTAAGGCCTAAAAGGATGAAAAGCAAATTGGTGACAAAATGAGATAAAGTGCTCACATCTCAGCCTCAAATTCATATAATTAATGGCCACATATTTAAAGATTTTAGGACAAAATCCATATCATATGAACACACGCAGGGAAATTTTTGGCCATTTCATTACCATCCTCTAAACAAGTCCTACCAGAGATAAAAGCAAACACTCCCTTCTAAAGCCATCAATATCCCACTTCTGAGATCAAATCTACAAAACAGGCTCAGACAGAAACTTGGGCAAAGGAACCTTCTGCTGCATGTATGCACTATTCACCCAGAGCTCTACATGAGTTTTTCTCTCTGGCCCAATGAATTATATATGAAAGTTCTCAAAGAATTAGTAAAGAACTACAGTGAAAGACTTCTGATGTAGAAGTAGAGTGTAAAAGGGTATCAGAAGTCTTGAGATGCCACAGAGTTTCAGAGCAGTGATAGGCAGGTAAAGTTGTGGCTAGACGGAAAGGTATGGAGGGGGAGCAGTTTGCAGGCCCTGGTGATGCATGTGCGAGGTGAGCAAGAGAGAAGTCAAGGATGTCCCCAGATTTGTCACACAGGCTGCACATAATGTAATTCACTGAGAGAGGAATCTAAGAAAAATGAATAATATGTTACTTCACAGGTAGAATGTGCAGAAGCTGGAGGTGCATAGCTTGTTCAAAAAAGGGGTTCAGGATAGGGGGTGGTTACAGATAAAAGGTCAAATATGCGAACGACTAAGATGTAGAAGGGGAATTAGACTTATTCTACAGTCCCAATGTTGCAAGTCCTAACCAAGGAAAGCTGAGATCAATAAAATCACATTCCCAAGGTTAACCGGGTCAGTTGAAGAAAATGAGCGGCCCGCACCTGTGTGAACAGAGGTGCTCCTGCCAGTGACACTTGGTGGGTGCAAAGGGTGCAGAGAGCATTGGTGCGCAGGGTGGGGATGGCAAGGTGTCCTTCAGGGCCTTCACCATCATTAACATTCTATGAACTCTCTTCCTATGCTCAGAGCTTCAGCTCTGGGCCAGAAATTGTTCGGCCCTTCCTGAACCACCACAAATCTGAGGATAAGAATGAATTATCCCAGGAATCAGGATTGCTGGGGACTAGTACTGGATATGTCATTAACCAGGCAAATTATTCAACCAATCTTGGGCCTTAGTTTTCTCAACTGTAAAAGGCAGTATTTCAACTATTAGACGCTTTTAACTTAGGAATTCCATGATTCTAAGGGAAATTTATGTATTGTATGTTATGGTGAAAGTCATTCTTTTAAAAGTTAAAAAAATAGCCTTTTAAATTAGGTTCAATTTATATGCCAAGAGCACAGGCTACCAAGCCCTCCCCATCAGGCCCCTCGTCCCCTCACTGTCCTTTTATTTTCACATCTGTTAGAGCTGCGGTCCCCAACCCTTGGGTCATGGACCAGTATGTGGGCTGGTACTGGTCTGTGGCCTGTTAAGAACTGGGCCGCACAGCAGGAGGTGGGATGAGTGAGTGAAGCTTCATCTGTACTTATAGCTGCTCCCCATCACTCACATCACCGCCTGAGCTCCACCTCCTGTCAGATCAATGCTGCCATTGGATTCTCACAGGAGCACGAACCCTACTGTAAACTGCGCATGCGAGGGATCTAGGCTGCACACTCCTCATGAGAATCTACTGCCTGAGGACCTGAGGTGGAGCTGAGGTGGTGATGCTAGCACTGGGGAGTGGCTGCAAGTACAGATTATCATTAGCAGAGAGGTTTGACGGCACAATAAATGTAATGCACTTGAATCAAACTGAAACTATCTCTCACCCACCCCCCATCTGTAGAAAAACTGTCCTCCATGAAACCGGTCCCTGGTGCCAAAAAGGTTGGGGACTGCTGTGTTAGAGGAACAGAATTTAATGGCCACACTCTCATTCCGTTACTGTTTGGGTCTGAATGTGTTCTGGGTATTTTCTATCTTCCTACAACTGGTGACACCAAATAACTATTCCTGAAAGCAAGGGCAACTGTATGTGTAAAATTTCATACTGATATAGTAAGCACAGTGAAATATACGCCCATGATAGACACTATGAGAACGTGGTTTCAATCTAATCATAATGAAAACCTTTAGGGAAAAACAACAACAACGAATAATCCCATTCCAGCTTCCAGCCAGTCGCCCATACACTCACAGTCTAATATAACACAAAGACATTCCAATACAATGAAATAATTTGGAGCATGCCCAGCCTCTAGTTTTTAGAATGACAGAAGTAAGTTCAACAGAGCTAAGTCTATTATTCAGAAGAAATGGAAGTCCTGGCACACACTGCCCTAAGCCAAGAGATCATTGATAAAATTTGCTAATGAAATCGATTCATAACATTCTTTCAAATTTTCATGTAAACTGCTGGATTCCTAATATATTTCAACATTTACCCAGATTACACTCTACCAGAAAATATGTCATAAGAGAAAACGATTACAGTGCAGCAAGGGGAATTAATTTTCACAGAGAGTCACTATGTTGCTGAAGCCATCTACAAAAACAGAGTAAGAAAGCAAGAGCTCTCGACTCCGGAAAACTTGGGCTCAAACCCCAACTCTGCTATCCACTAGCGATTTACTTGGGTAACTTACATAGCCTTACAGAATGCCAGTTTCCCTTTTGTATGATAAAATTATGCTAAGGATACCTACCTCATTGGTTTGTTTTTAAGATAAAATAACTAATATCAAAAGCCTATTATAGTTCCTTGCACATAGTGAGACCTTAGTAAATGTTAACTATTGATGATAACAATGCTGTCACCAGATGGAGAAAAAAAATCTGGTGGGAGATGCAGACACACTCTTGTTCTCTGTTCTGTTTTCTTCCCCTGGGGGATGTGTTCATCACCATTCAAGGAACCAGAAGGCATGGATCTTGGATGTTAAAAACAGGGGTTCTCCTCACCTCTCAGTGCATAGCCCCAACAATCAGAGATGATTCTATAAAAATTTAACTGGAACATCTAAGAAGGTGTCTTTGTCTGAGAAATAGCCCAGGGATATCCCAAGCAGCCTGTTGTTTGAGGGAACACAGAATTAACCCTTGGTTTCCTCCTCAGTGAAATGGAATTATAACATCTTTTTTTCATGGTTATCTTCACAAATCATTATAAAATAATTATGGGCAAGCAAAAATTATTAACACAAGTATTCACTACCTCTTCCCCTCCTACCTGCAGATAAGGAGAATGCTGGTGTTGCCTGTCCTCACCTGCCCTCACCTGGGGTTTGACTATTGCTAGGTGGATTCTTTGGGTTTTCACGACACACAATCAAAAGAAAGGGGATAAGCAAAAGAAACGGGCTTGTGCTGGGGGGAGGAGTTTTACCAGAGGGAGTGTTGGGATTTTGGAAGAGACAGGTTAGAAGCCTCAAAGTGGTTGGAAAAGTTAACAGGGATTTCTAGAAATATTGCTACAGCTTATACATCTGCAGCAATACTGCACTGTGTTTTGACAGTGCAAATAAAGAACAGACGTTACTAGGTCATTTTAAATTCACCTTTGGTTAATTGCCTATTTCTTTGACAGAATCACCCCTTGGAGACTGGACCAAATAGGTCATATTTTCAACAGAGGCAACATAAGAAAATAAGATAACAGGTGCAAAAACATCATACGAACCTTATGCAGCATTTGTTTAATTTAATTAGCACATGACATGGGGAACACTGAAAGGATTGATATCTTAGAAATGCACGTGAGGACTATGGGGCTAGACTATCTGAAGTTAGAGCTAAGGCTATGCTAAACCACCATCT
Organism: Mirza zaza; assembly: GCA_008750895.1. NCBI lineage: Eukaryota > Metazoa > Chordata > Mammalia > Primates > Cheirogaleidae > Mirza > Mirza zaza. The sequence continues at coordinate 64,618 of VSMD01003220.1, forward strand.
TATTTTAATATTGTACCCAAAGTCTGGACTTCTCACCATCAGATGGCTATACCTGCCAATTCCCTTAGTCCTCCTGGCTGCTCTGTCCCCATCCCTCTATCCCAGAATTCCTCAACTTTGGCACTAATGACATTTTGGGCTGGACAACTGTTGTGAGGGGCTGTCCTGTGCATTGTGGAATGTTGGGCAACAGCCCTGGCTTCTACCCAGTAGTTGCCAGTACCATCCTCCTCCCTCCCCTGGCAAGTCCTGAAAATAAAAACGTCTCTAGATGTTGCCAAATACCCCCTAGGGGGGCAAAATTGCTCCTGGTTGAGAATCCCTACTTTACTGCAACCACCTGGGCTTGTAAGAAAAATTCATACTTCACTAAGCCCATTCTGCAATGCTCCATTTTCAGAGTTTCCAACAACAGGGATTTCAAATTCTCAATAATCCATAACCATTACAGTTTGCCTACATGCTGGACTGACTGCATCCAGCTGTCATCTACACATTATAAATGGTAGTAACAGCTACCAATTGTGGGATATTTCGTGTGTGCTCAGTGCTAGGGATTTAACTGGACTGATTTTCACTCTTATACAGAAGTTAGTGGTAGATATTATGATCTCCATTTAGAGATGATTAAAATGATGCTCTGAAAAATGAGAATAACTCATCTAAGGTCACAGCCAAAAAGTATCTGAACTGGGGATTGAACCTAAATCCATCTGAATCCAGGGTTCTCTGTCTTGGGCCACACTGTTTCTCCCAAAGAGAAAGACTAATGCAGAGATACATGAGACATACATTTGCCACAAGTTCCATGAGTTAAAATGGCAAGTCCAGTGTATTGACTACTGTAGGACTTGGTGGTCTCTGCCCTAAGGTGACCAGCAGCAGTATAGATGTCATTGTTCTACAGATATCAACAAGCTGATTTTTGAATTATGGATTTTCTACTGAAAACAGGAAAATGGTGGTTTCCTCTAAGTAGAAACAACAAGCAGTAGCTGGTTGCCATAGTCACAGAGGTAAACTTAACCTTGACTGGGAATACAATCACCAGCAAGTATGGTAAGGAGTCTAAACTAGACAAGGGGCATTTCACCTGGAGAAGAGCAAGTCAAAGGAGAGAGATGATAGTCATCTTCAATTATCTGAAAAGCTACCATCTAACAAAAAGGAAGCACATGTTCTGGGTTATTCCAAAAGGAAAATCCAGGATTCATCAGTGAAAATTACAATGTGGTAATGGAAGCCAGTTTTCCACTCAATGATAAGAAAGAACATTTAACCATCGTAGTGTTTCAACCGGGTTGAAAATCAAGCGTGCTGTCTAGAGAGCAAGATGTCACTAGAACAGAAAGGTGCTGACAGGAAGGTCGTCTCTGTTGGGAGACCCCGTGTGGCTGAGATGGGACTAGGCAAATCCCCAGGACCCTCCCTTAGCAAAAATCTCTGTTTTTCAGAAGCATTGGTAACTTGTGGATTCCCTGTTGAAAACAGACAAATGGAAGGTGGGGGAGGTGGGGCCATTGCTTGTCACTTCAATAGGAAAGGTAAACTCCAGTCTCACTTGGGAAGAAAATGCTGTTTAGGTGAGACTGAACACAAGACAGGAAGAAATCTTGCGAGGGATTTTTCTTCTCCATTCTGAATAGATGGCCATGGAACCAGGGCAGTAAGGACAAAAAGAAAACCAAGAAGCAAGTAGCTAACTGCGGTTCTCTATCCCCAAGACATTCTAATGCCTTTATTGGAATTTATAGCCACCTCCCATTATTTTAGCCTGAAAACTCCATTTAATTTTTAAAAGAAAATTAGGCAACCATCCAGCTAGGTGTGCTGTGGTCCCCCACGCTGGGGCCACAGCCCGGGACCGGTCCATAGCCTGGTAGGAAATGGGCCATGTGTCACACTACCTGAGCTCTGCACCATCCTCCCACAACATCCCCCCCTCACCCCCACCCCCAGTCCATGGAAAAACTGTCTTCCATGAAATTGGTCCCTGGTGCCAAAAAGATTGGGGACCACTGAATAGCTAGAGTAATAGTTGATTAATCCTTTTCCAAACACTATTACTGCCTTGGGTTTCATTATTCTTTATTTGCCCTACACCAACAATTCATTATAAAATATCTCACCACTAGATTCAGTGAATGGATAGGACAGGGCTAACCTCAACCTCTCCTCTTGGAAAACTAACCACATTGTGAATTTGCAGGGCCTCTCCTGGAAAATGAAATTGTTACAAAGTCAACCCCTACACCAAGGCACATGACTGCCCTTATAAAAGAAAGGTGCTGAAAGAATAACAGGTTTTTCTTTACAAATAACAAACAAAAACTATACTTATTCATCTTTCCATATTCAATATGAATACTATTTAAGAGAATTTCCCCTATCTCTTCATCTCCAGAACACTCAAAGCATTTACAGTCTCATTATTTTATACAACACCCATTAAGTGGGCACCAAAGATTATTATCCTCCTTTGATTTCTAAGAAAGCAACTACAGAAAGATTAAATAAGTAAGTTGCCCAAGGTTGTTCAGTAACTTGCTTTTCCATTCCGTGCTTATTTTAGGGACTTAGTGCAAAGTGACTGAATCTCGTAAACTCAGCAAACTCCCCGAGTCTTACGGATCTCTCGCCCATTTCTCACCACACATGAAATTTGCACGATCTAAGCACTAGTTTGCCATCGCGTAGATCTTGGACAAGAGTTTCCTGCCAGGCCAGCACCCATGTCTGCAAGAAGCCTGGCACCACACCTGACTTGGCTTTCGAATCACTATCAAACGGCTCCTTTATCAAGTCAAGTTGATTCTGCCTGGCTGCATCTGGGAAATTTTTAACCCCTCGATTAGCTATTGCACAGTTGGTTTAACTCAGACGAGACAGGGGACAAAATAGTAGTGGTTTAAAAAAAATGCCTCCCCCTTTCTGATTACAAAAGAGGCATGATTAACGAAGTGCCCTTTGTGTCCAAGCTCTATTCTGAGACAGAGCGAAAGAGCCTTCCTTCCCCCTTTTTTGATTGCCGAGTCTTTTCCTACTTGTCTCATCACCCACACAATCTGTTCACAGCCCAAACAGACAATCCAGCCAGTCTGTGGAGAGTTCCTAAAACATTTATGTCATGAAAGCAGAGAGGATGAACGGGACCTCATCTTGACAAAGGATGATGGGACATTCAGCAAAAGAGTTCACAAAGGGAAATACAGACGGAGGCCCTGGGCTGAATGGATCTACCCACAATGTCTAACACAATGCCAGTCCTTACGGGTACTTCTGGTCAATTTACAGCCACCTCCAGGTTTTGTCCCCCAAACTCCACTGCTTTTAGAACAGAGGGTTCTTAAAGTAAATATAATTAACAAGTTAAGGAAGTCCCAATCAGTGTTTTAAGGATCCTTCAGTTTCTTCTAGACCTTTAAACATGACAACAGCAAGTTAGACAAAGATTCCAGTTCCAACTCAACCAGCTCGGAGGGTTGAGATAATGCATATAAAGCACTTAACACACTGCCCGGTGCATACTAAGTGCTCAAATAATAATACCTAGTATTTTCATCACATGCTGTTTTTTAAATGATATTTTTATATATGTCCTGCCCATCTGTTCAGCTATAATAGTTCCACCATAGCTGTCTTTGGTGCATTCCAAAAGATAAGTGCCTTCATATACGTTATCTTATTTAAGTCCTCAGATCTATAATAGGTTACAGATGAGATAGTGAAAGCAAGCCTAGGTCTCATAGCGGGAAAGCAGTGGAATCCCAGACTGAGATCTCAAGGCACTAATTTCACATCTAGTGCTTTCTTTTCCTATCAGATTAGATGATCAGATTAACATCTTTTGTGCCTCTTTGTATTCTCCAGAGTTTAGCAAAGTGCTAAGATATACTACCTTAATCACCATCTAAAATAAATTTCTGATCTGTAGGTAATGTAACAACTCTGAGAATTTCCTTTAGTGTCTTTAACAAGAAAGAAAAGAAATGGGTGGAAAAGACCAACATATTTGGCTTTGAGGAAAGACATGACTCTGTTGCTATTTGCCAAGGGAAAGTATTACCAAGTCCACTTAGCAAATAATAAGGGCAAGAGGAAGCATGAGAGATTTAATGATATGTTTGAAGAGGCAAGTGGGGCTACAGCCAGATCTCTTGGTATTCTGCTCATTGCTTTTTCTATTAAGCACATTATTAGTACCTTGAATGAGGTGACTCTTGGATTATGCACATCAAGTTGTGTTTCAAATGACTACCCCATACTTTAAAGGCCCATGGTAAACCCCTATTCTTCAAAAAATATTTTTATCTGACCTAAAAAATGCTTGGAACTCTTATGCTATCTCACTGAATTCAGCCCTTAACCACAAACTTTCGTATTTTGTTGACCTTATCTCTCCAATCAAATTTAAGTTGCTCCAAGGCAAGATCCATGTGTGTACTCCTTCTGCAGCCCATGGTCAACTCAGTTCAGGACTTGTAGGAGCATGTGCTGGCTCACTGCCTGTTCTGCCTCACAGCCTCCTGGATGTCCCAAAGAAACCTCGAGTCATCATAACATCTACCAAAAGTTTCCCAACCATCCCCAGAAATACCGCTCTGCTTGGGCAGTCATTAACGCTTCTCTTCTGCCTTCGAGCACCTCATTTCAGCTGCTGGGACATCCTGTTGCCATCCATTTCACACAGACATCCAGACCAGCAGGAGCACGTGTTGCAACGAGCTTCCCTTCAAAGCCAGCAGCCTGGCCAAGTTCCAGGAATTGTCACTAATGATCTTTACCAGCAACTTGGTGCTCAACAGTGGTTCCTGAACACCACACACACACACACACACTTCAAGTAATGCCCTAATTAGAGGAGCTGTGCCTAACAGAGATTGGTTCCACTAACTGATTTTATTTTTTAATTTTTATACACAGAGGACCTATTCCATCAAAACTAAGAAACCCTCCAAACACACCATCTGTAATACAGTGGTGGCTTCCACCAACTTATCTTTACACAGTTCTCCTTTGGTTGAAAGAGACAGGAAACCCTGCTCAAAGATGCTTGAGCAAAAATTAAATTAACCAATGAATTAGTAAGGCGGCACTGAAAAAACATCCAGAGATAGACTAGTCTTCTAGTGGTTATCTGGAGAAATCAAATTATGTCAACAGATCTTACTTCTCATAGTCATTGAATTCTGCCTTATATTTTATTAGCTTCATTCTCAGGCTTCACTGGGGGACTCTAGGAATTTCAGGCTTATACTCTCTGAGTTCAGATTCAGTTAGAAAAAGAGAGGCCATCTCTTCCTGGTGGCCTCCACCTAAGTCTCACAGTTCACTCTGATCAGACTACCTTGAGCCATGTGTCCACAGTGGCTAGTGCTTGGTCACATGCCTATCACTGGAATCAGAGGTGAAGATTCTCTTTAGCTCCATGGGCTGAGAGCGGAAAAGGGAGAGTTCCATAAAGGAGAGTCAGGCTCCTGCTCACCAAAACAAATAGGCTGAACACGGGGCAGCCCAGGAACACCAACTGTCCTCCCTGATAAATCTTCCATCTTTTCTTAATCTCCAAGAAGTTGTATTGCCGGGATGATCCAACTTTGAAAATAATACAGGCAAGAAACCAGGCAAGTCACAAAAAATATATATAAATAGCCAGAAAGCACACGAAAAGAGGTTTGCCCTTACTATTAATCAAAGAAAAGTAAATTAAAAGAATTAGATATTCTTGGCACATTGGCAAACATTTTAAAAATAAAAGTAATACCCAGTACCAGCCAACACACAGGGAGATAGACACCCCAGGACTTGGCTTAGTGTTTTACGGTGATTAGCACTGATCATCAAAATCTTTAAAAATAGGTATGCCTTTTTACCTAAGATAAATTCGCAGAAGTGAAATTGCTAAGGAAATAATTAAGGATGTGAATAAGAATATAATTACAAGGATGGTTTTCCCAGTATTGTTTATAGCCCCCAAACTGGAAATATTATAAATGTCCAACACTGGGACATTGAGTAATTTAATTATGATATTCCAAGAGATATCACACCCTCACTGAAAACGTCCATTCAATGCGTATTTATTGGCAAGGCTTAAGCAAGCAGAAAGGCATACCGCTGAAGAATTAGTACAGTGGGTGGCATCATTCATCAGCTAAAAGTAGGAAATTAGTTTCACTTTCATCTCTTAGGTGCTCCCTGGCTCCTTCTTTAAGAGTTGCCATAGAGTTCTAAAGACCCAGACCCTGCACCTGCAGGAGGCTAACATTTGTTGAACAAAAAGAGATAGCCAACAATTGTTTATGGGAGCAAATGAGCACTACTTGAAGGAAGGGGAAGAAGATGGACTACAGTTGGCATTTACCCATCCTGGAAGACAGCTCAAATAGTAATGTTCGGCTAATACAAATTAATTTCTACAACAAATAATTTCATATTTAAAAAAATAATACGATACTTTTTGCGTGTTCTTCAACTTATCACATAGCAATGTTCAAATCCTCAGAGTTCTTCCCTCCATAAACAAATCTACTGTCTCCCCAAACAAAACACCACAAACACAGTAATTCTCTATCTCAGTTTCTGTAACTCTAAAATGTAAATATCCCTGGTGGACTGGCCTATCTTAGAGTGCTATTGGTAAGCTCAAAGAGGTGATTTCTACAACAGTGCTCCAAAGAAGGATAAAACCACCATATAAAGGTGAGGTACCAGGAATGTCAATACATTACCCAGATTTAACATACACTGAACAACAGACAGTTCATGGCAAACTTTTGGCTCCTCCGACCTTCATGTTTTTTTCCCTGTAATCACTTCTGAAAACCAGACATTTGCTTGCAAAGTTTCTCTGAAGCCAAAGGGCAGGCCCTCTGTACTGTCAAACTGGCTGAAGAGTGATTGCAAAGGATAGTGTTTCTAGCTACTGAAACTTAGGTAATTAAATAATGGGGTGGGGGGCGGGGGAAATGCCAAAAATAATCCAAAAAGCAGACAGATGCCTGGTATAGACTGGAGCCCTGAAATGGAAAGAGGCAGCAGCATGAACAGGTAGACGGTTAATGGTTTCCATGTTATCTCATTCAAGCTACGGCAATTACAAATCCTAAAGATGTAAACTTCTGAGAATGGGCATTCTTTCAGAATTAGTACACAGTACTCTTATTAGTATACAGTACTCAGTACTCCTACACTTGGCGGTCAATATTTTATAGCACGCCAAGTATCTTCCCAAAAGAAATCACTGCTTAAAAACCAAAGTTGTTGATTGGTAGGGCTGTGCCTCTGTACTACGGACTTACATAGTGTTTCTTTCTACAGTCTTCTCATTTTTAAAAATGGTAAAAATTTAAATAAAGCATCGATGGATCAATAATAACTATGTCAAAGTTCTTAAACACTCTTCTTTTTAACTCTCCACCCCAAATTACATCCCTCCCTTGAGGATATTTACAATCCTCTATGACACATGCTCTGTACCTTCTTGGTTCAAGGAAAACACACCTACAGCATTTCAAATTAACTACTGACCCTTACTCTCACACTATAAACAAACCCTTTTCAAAATCTCAATTGCATTGTGTCCACATTGATTAAAGCTTGAAGCCTGGTGACCTCATGTGGTGTTAACTTCTCCCATGCACCAACAGCATTCCGCCTTTCTACTCAATTACCCCCTTTGGTGCCAGAGGATCGCTACCCAATGAACACACACAATGGGTTTCTGCTTCATTACACTAACCAACAGCAGGATAGAAATAAGCAGAAGAGGAATAAACAAGCTAATTTATCATGAGGACAGAGCAAGCTTTCACCAGTCCCGCCATGGAAAACTTCAGTGGTTAACGGGAATATCAATAGTCTGGGGGTGATGTTTATGATCATACAGATTATAGACAGAGCCACAACAGATCTTCAAACTGATTAAAGAATTCTGCAGATTAGCAGGTGTGGACACATGCACACAAAACCCACACCTTCAAACTCTGGGGTCCTCCATAAAACCTACTCAATAATTATTTGGGGAAGCACAACCCTGGGCTTTGGATAATATGGACTGACACCCTGGTAATTTGCCCCAAGTGTTCAACCTAACTGTGGGGCCCCTCTTATTCATCTTTGACAAGGTGGTCAGGAGGGACCCTGCCTCTTCGTGAGCCAGATCTGGTCACCCCCCTTCATTAGGCATGGCAAGGGCACAGCAGTTGATTAAATTAACAACTTTGGAGGGCTTCGGTCCCAGTTCCCAGACATTAGCACCATCATCCAGAACAAATTAAAAGTCTCACAGCAATTAAGCAGATTTTGAAAATGAATTTCCCATGGTTCACTGGCTCAACAGCAATCTTGAGTTAAGCATTAGAGAAGAGTTCAGCAGGAAGAGAGGAAGAACTCAATGCCGAATTTCCAAAGTAAACACACAACTGGTAGAAGTAACATAAACAATAAACTTCTGAGCCTCTGTTAAGTAGGCTTTGACATTTCTTTTTTATAAAGCTGGAAATGTTCCGTTGTAAAAAGTGAAGGAATAAAAAATTAACAGAATTGTATTAAAACAGTGGATTTCAGGAGGATTTTTTTTTCTTTGTTTTTAATCCTTTAACATTGTATTATGGTTCAAAAATATAAATAGATATTGGAAGGGGAAACATGCCTATTTCTAGTCATTAGATTTTAAATTTAAACAAGCAATCTAAGCAATCTGAACTTAACAAGCGATTGTCCCGACTCTGGAACAAGAAGCATCTACGTCTCTCTGAACCAGTGAAGCCAGGTTCAGAGCCACCTTTTATGCCAGCTTCCCAAGGACCCTGGGTGATTTACCTCTAAGGACTCATTCCTGTGTCAAAAGAATAAGATTAATAATAAAATAGCACTGGTCCTATTGTGAGCGTTTACTATTTATTTGCCAAGCACTGTACTAAGGCCTTTGCATTCTCTCACTTACCCCTCGCAGTATCATCAGAGATAAGCATCAGGACTCCCACTTTTCTCTCTTGGGAGATCAGAATACCCAGGCTCTGAGACTGAGTAATCTGTTCAAGGCCACGCAGCCAGCGAGTGGTGGGGCCAGGACTTGAATCCAGTCCTTCTGACCCCAAAGCTCTCACGTGCATTTAGAATAACAAGCTCCCATTTCCAGTGGGGTTTTAACTAGTCTGTAGAGCAGTGATGGGTCCAGAGCAAAAAACAAAAAAGTACCCTTATCTTAAAGGGAGGGAAATCATGATGACATGGTGACTCAGCTGAGGAAGGACTCCTGGCGCCTTTCTTTCAAGTCCCTGTTTTCTCTCCATCACCACCATCCCCTCCCCTCGTTCTGTGCCAGCTCTATGCCCCATCCTCTGTACTCCTGGCTGGAAGGTCTAAGAGAATTCCAAGGCCAGCTTTTGTGTGGCTTTCTTCCTGGCTTGTGCTTCCTTCCCTTTGGGCTTACTTGTGCTTCTTAAATCCCTGTTCCTGCCTCACACCTCTGCCTGGATCTACTTACAAGTGAGTGGGCCCGGGTTCCTCTTTGCCTGCAGGCAGACATTTGGCACAGCTGCGTCAGTTGTCCAGGAACCTGCAGGAATGTGTGGATGAATTCATTCCCACCCACCGGTTCCACAAGCTAAATGCAATGGAATGCAGAGGTAGTTATTTGCATAAATTATGTTTTCTTGTCAAGGGCACTTATAAAAGCTGACAACACAAATACATTACCAGTCTCTAAGAACAACTGTAAAATAAATCTGCAAAATTCTTAGAAGGAAAACTGAATGATGAGTTTCCTATTTTTAAAAGTTTATAGAAAATGAAGCAAACCCAATGTGATTTTCTAAAAGAAGCCCCTTCAAAATAGCCTCATGGAGCAGAAGAAACACAGTTACTTCTTAAAGACAGTAACACAAAATTTTCATTATCTTTCGACATTTCCATTTGGATATTCAAAATTTGGAAACACACGCACTAGTGTATGTTCTCTTCCTTCCGCTAAACTTTATCAACCAGTATGAACAACCAGCCACAGTCAATTTTCTGCCTTTATGGCCAAGTAGAGACCAAAATATATAGAGTAGACATATAACAATCAGTGTAACAACAGACACAGGTAATCAAATACTCTGCTAGTGGGCAGGAAGCTCGGTTCTTATTCTCTCATGATGGCTTCTCTGGGCCTTAGTATATTCCACAGTATAATTGGAGAAGGTCCCTTTCCAACTTCAAAACCGTACGATTTTCCAAATGTAAGCACACACACTATGAAGGTACTCAATCTTATGTTTGAATGAATAATAAAAACCCTCCCCTCATTTAAATAATAAAAGAACAGCCTGGAATATAATGTTACAAAACTTAGGGCAGATCTTAAAGTTGAAACATTTTAGCTACCTCTACAATAGGTCTAAAATGCAAGACATTTATTTATTCATTTCTTTAACAAATATTATTGGGTACCTATATTGCACTGCTCTGTGGTAACAACTACAGATAAAAGTGAACAAATTAGACCATAATTGTTCTCATGTCACCTATAGTTTCATAGAGGCTTATGTTTTTATCATTATTTTTGTTTAAAATTCCTTATAATACACCACTATAATTCTCGCTAATGTTTCAGAAGTAATTAATATTTTATCAGAAAAAGATCAGCATTTTTTTCCTCAAAGTTTGACTTTCAAAGGTCTTTGTCATTTGTTATATCTAGAAGCAAAAGAATTTCCCAGTGGATGATGACTCTAATTTTATAATGTAAAACAGAAGAACAACTGGGATTCATTTTACAGCAAGCAAAGATGGAACAGATCTCCTCCACATAATGAGTGATATCCATTTAAAAGTCTTGCTATCTGGGCTTTCTATGCTCTAAAGAGCCATGAATACTGGCCCAGAATTTAAAAAGGCAAAAATTTAAGATTCAAGTTAAACGTTGGTAAAAACTACTACCAACTGAACCAAAAAGTAAATTACACACTCTAATGTACCAAATATGTGAATGACATGCTTTGTGACTATTGGCAGTATAGATTTTGTGCCTAATAGGAAGCTATCAAGCAGGACTGCTGGGTTCTAATTTTATCTAATCCATTAAGAGGCAGAAATAAGCTGCCATTGGCCTAACAAGACCAGGATGGATGACTCCAAACCAAACAAACAAACTTAAAAAGTTAATTGGGGGCAACCTCTAATTCAGGGAAATGGCTCACATATATTGACTGATCTAACACATGGGTGCCTATGTGTGGGCACCTATGAAGCATGTAACTTATGTTCTCTCATATAAATCCCACAATCTCCCTGTGAAGAAGAAATTTTTGGATGAGGAAACTGAGGTTCACAGCATGTAAATGGTTTATCTAGGTTACAAAGCAAGTTTGAAAACAAACAGATAAATCAGATCACTACCATTGATCAACCATAAAATCACATTCCAACAGGTGGAAATCTGATCACTTTGAATGGAAGGATCAAGTTTCTCAAGGATTAAGTATCCCATTGAGCAGAAACCATCCTATGGAAAACCTTGAGCCAAAACCATGGTTTTGTTTGGTAAAGTGACTATCTCCCAGGAATCTTATAATAAGCCCATATCATCAACAGGTAACTTCCAAAATTATTGTAACCGTTCTACTTAGTGGGAAGAATTAATGATTCCCTTTGACAGTGCTGGTCTAAGTGCCTAGCCAAAGTCCTAATCCAGAAATTTTACTAACTCATATATATATGTTTGCACTAATCCTGACTATGTTAAAATCCCAAACATACTGCTCATCCTTTTCCCAAAGGATATTTTCTTTCTCTTTTTTAAGAAGTGGGTGGAGGATAGGGAAGGAAGGTAATGAAGGAATTCTTCTGCTATCTGTTAAAAGGAAACAAATGCTAATTAAAAGATGACCTTAGTGCCCTTCTAGTTTAAAAGGCTTGGATGTCTACAAATTATCCTGTTTGTTTTTTTTTTCCTCTCTCTCTCACTTTTATCAACTATTAGCCAGAAATACCATGTTCTCATAGAGCAGAGCTCTGTGATGTTTGGACATGTTCAAAGAATGGTGGATTTTACAGTGGCGTGCTCATGGACCTGCAGATTCTGTAAAATCACAGGGAGGGGTGAGTAAAAGATGGCTAAGGTCCCACAGCTGCCTGTCACAGCCAAGCCCCACCCCTCCCACCTCCTCGAGTGATTCTGAAGCTGATTCTTTCTGAGTAGAGATGGGACAGCAAAGCCCCAGGTGTGCAGTCTTTTCAAAGCCTCAGTAAAAATCTTATCTACAACTTCCCCTAGCTCAGGCAGGCAGGGGCTAAAGTAGGAGCCTGGTTCACACAAGCCAGAACTAGCCCAACAGAACAGAGAAAAGGAAGGAATGTGGGGACGTGTCTCTTCCACATCTGAGGTATTCCACTTTGGGTGAATTACAACCTAAATAAGAGCAAATAAAATATATAAGAAACAGAGTAAAAGGAACAGGACCTCAAAAAAAGCCTATCTGCCTTGAGAGAGGGCTGGATTTAATAAAATATGGAACCCAACTTCTTGGTTGTGATCACCTGAAGGCAAGCATGTTAAGCAGAGACTTAAAAGTCCAAGATTAATCTCAGCTAACTTAGATGGTGTAGAAAAACATAGTGCTTTGAGTTTGCTCGGTTTCAACAAAAAGAAAGGCAGAGAGGAAGAATTTATAGTATAATGTTTGCACCTCTTGAATCACAAAAATGTGCCTGTCAGTCACAAAGGCTGGGGCCCTCAACATTTTAAGCCTTATTTTGGCAACCTGGATTTTTTGCTTGCAATTACCTTCAAAGTGAACAAATGGCAGAGATGAACAACGAGGAATTTTGTTGCTTCTTTTGTATGTAAATCAAACCAAAAAGATATAGGGCTATGTGACTATCCCCCAAGCTCACTACAACTTCAGAATTATGCCTGCCACAAACATCCTCCAAAAGCACAAAAGTTAAGTCATAGATTTTCTTTTTTGTCAAGGAAGCCTCAGACTGATAAATTCTTAAAACTAGACACATGGACTGTGCTTTGGATTGGGTAAGTAATGATCATACTACGTGGTTTTGATGTTTTCTTTTTTTTTTTTTTTTTAAAGGAGTTTTAAATTTACGACATTTCCCCAAGCAGGAGGAAGGGAATGTACCACACCCTCTGCAAGCAAGCAAGGAAGGAATTTAGTTGTTTTTTTGTTGTTGTTGTTAATTCTGTAGTGTTCTTTAAAATCCACGTAGAACAGCATAACACTGCATAGAATTCTGTTGCTCCGTAAGAGATTAGCTAAGTATATGAAGTACACAAAGACAAGGAGAAGATGACAAAGTCATTGCTGTTTTACTTTCAAGTAACAGAAAAGTCAGCCGAGCTGTAAGAAGCACAGGTTGGGAATTTTCTGCACATTAACTCTATGATAGCCTCAGACAGAAATCAGGTGAACTTCATGCTGAAACCCAGAAGGACATACATCTTTGGAGCACTGACTGGCATTACAATCTGAGTCCAAGACATGGCTCTGCCTCTAAATGCAGGAACTCAGTTAATTCCCCTTCCTGGGACTGTGATTCCTTCTAAAATGAGGTAGGACAAGATGGTCTCTATGGCCTTTTATCATTATAACTTAACACCGAATAGCTCCTCAGCTTCCATCCAGGCCAAACACCACCCAAGTGTACAGGTACAGTGGACGCAAATAGCTATACTCATGGAAAGGAACAAAATCACACAGCTTTAGAGTGGAATCGATTATCATATCAGCCTGTAATGCATTGATACCGCCAAGGTCGGAGGCTGGTGTGGTACAGACGTGTGAAATGACTTGCCTATATCCCAGAGACCCAGAATCCTGGACACCCTTACTCTGGATAGAGACTTTTAATAGATTTCTTGTCTCTCTCTTTATCCTCACATGCCCACACTCCTACAATTCTATGCTACCAGTGAGTTTCTGTGGCAAATCGTCCCAACTTAGAAGTGCAGACTTAGAAAACGGCACAACCAAGCATTGTTAAAATTGTGTATAAAGCAAAAGCAATAGGTAGACCTCAAGTAAAAGCGTCAGGGATTCTCTTAGGAGTGAAATGTGCATGCTAGGAGAATGACTCTGATGTTCTTATTTGCCAGTTTTCAGCAACAATATTAACGTCTACCATTTTTAGAAGGCTCATTATGAGATTTTCGGTTATAATGTGGGAATTAACTAGAAAGTAGGACAACCTCCCTGAACTTTCAAACCCACACCAAGTAATGCTTTGGATCATTCTCATTTCTTCAGTCTCAATAGATCCATGAAGCTGGAGGTGCTGGTGCTTCAAGGAAAGAAAAGAATGGATACCAATGTGATGTTTAAGTCCCCCTGCCCTTAGACCTACGAATAGAGAGGGACACAGAAAGAAAAGTAGGAGAGATGGATTTGGGGTCAAGCAGATGGTTTCAGTGAAAAGTCCTTTGGAAATCACACCTCTGGTAGGTCTGGGTCAACGAGACACTCCAACAGGTGCCAGGTCCTTGAGACAGTAAGTTCCAGTGATATTTAATCCTCGCAGATATCCCCAGGAGGAAGGAGGCTCTGCTCCACATCATAGCTGAGGGAGGGAGTCCAGGAGATCTTATGACTTCTTTGGGATCACTGAGACCACAGGTTTTCTGCAGAGGCCAAGCCAAGTTTCTCTCCACTACATGATGCTTCTTCAAGATCAGAAGCTCTCTCTGTGGGAGGGTGTCAGCCAGGACTAAAGCAGCAGTCAACTGGGCCCCAACCAACTTTCACGAGCTTGGCCTTATTAATCTGGGGCTTGAGAAAAACAGAGTCAACCACTTACAAACCGATTCCCTTCCTTCTAAAGGAAAATCATAATGCCTTGCCAAAACAAATGTAATAACTTGGCCTCTTCTTTCAATTACCTCTGCTTTCTTGGAAATGTGTATCTGTGGATAAAACCTCTGAGTTAACCCAGGGAATTAGGCAGAAGTTTAAGAAGGCTGTATAATTCCTGTGGGCCAGTGAAGAAAGAACACCCCTTTTCTAGGGGATATTATGAGAACGGAGTAAGAAAGTGAGAAAGGGAGCAGAAAATGATATTTGAATGCCCAGGATTTAAACAGGCATAGCAGATAGAAATGCTAGCTCAGCTTGGGAGCTCAGCTTGGGTGGTATTAGAAGTAGGTTTTAGAAATCCAGGCACAAGCTGTGTCCCAAAGAGGTAGGTTCATATGTTTACAAAGGCCTTAGTTTTCCTTTCCTTAGACTCATTCCCATGTCTCTTTTCCACATCCACATTGCTGTTCCATTTCTTCAACAGCTGCTTTCAGGACCTATTGTGTATGCTAAACCCAGGGGGCATTCAGTGGGTCTGTCACTTTGACAAGTTTTCTATTAATATTACAACTCTCAGCCACCCTTTGCTGTGTGTAACGATTTCTTTCGCAGGGGAGCTGGCCTGTAATATTCTCATGTTCAGCCTTCCCCAGCATGGTCTACAAGCACCGGTCAAGATTCACAATGGCTAATGTAAGTAAGGGGTTCTCACGTCTTAGGAGTTGCGATCGTTTGTTTAGGGAATAACTAGGTCAATGATCAGCAACCATGCAGCGATGGGAGTGTGTGGTTTGGGGAAGGGATAGAAGCAGAAAAGTGGAGACTAAGCTTTCATCTTCTATTGAATCTGTGTAGAATCAGTTTCATCACACTTGCCCCTTTGTTTCCCATAGAAATGGAAGGGAGGATGGGAGGAGATTGGCATTAGGCTTAAGAGCATGGCTTAGGGTTCAATCAAGGATCACAGGCTAAGTCTCAGCTCTCTGCTTTACTATCTCTGCAACCTCAGAAAAGTTCCTTAAATAAGCCTCAGATCCATCTGAAAATTGGAGAAAGGAACAGCCTCTCTGGGTTGTTAGTAGGCTTAAGTAAATCAATACATGCGGAATGCTTTCCATAGTCCTCCAGTATCTTATAGTTTTTGCTTCCCTACAAGGTTTAATTAGGTATAGGATGTGGAGGGGGGGAGGGTGACAGTAAAAGGCTAAAGAATCTTAGTATTTTTGTATCCTAAAAAGTTGCTCTTTTTTGTAATTTAGCAATCCTTTTAGGTTAGTCCTTTTATGCAAGGAAAGTCAGAAAACACTTGACTCGATCATGCAGTTTGAGAATTTCCATGCCTCAAGTTCCTCCTCACCACTCCCACCTCTATCAGGGCACTTTCTCTAGGAACTGTGCACAGTGGGCACATTTATTAGGCCACCACCACAACCCCTCAGAGAAGAACGAAGACCTAATAAAATAGATGTAATCATTTCATGCTTAGTACTCCTTGTTTCCCATCATCTCTTAGTGCCTATCAAAATCGAGGACTGAAGATCTTTCAATAGAGGAAATCTACCAGCATACTTTCCAAAGAACAAAATGTACCTACTCACAGTGTCAGCATGGCTGTTTGTGGGAGCCTCTGGTTTGGAATGCCTTCATTAGTATGCATGGGTGTGCATAGAAACAAAAATTATCCTTTGGGGAAGGGAATTTTCAACTTTCAGTAAGAGGTTGGCTCTTCTCTCAATTGTTCCACCACTACTGCCAATCCACACCCTCTAAAATTCTCTGACCTCAGTTGATTCCTTCTCTCCTTTGAAAAAGTCCAGACTTATTATATAATTATGTAAATACTGTACGTTAAAACCACTACCTAGAGAAAATAAAATCGAGTAATGTTCCTTCAAATAGCAGAATCTCAAATACTTGATGGTTAATTAACTTGGCTGTTCAGACGATTGGATGATTCAGATGATTATGAGGACTGGTTAGAACTTGTAAGAAATTGGTTGGACCAGCACAGGCAAACTCCTCAAAATGTGTCCTCCCTCAGCCTTGGCAAGGCACTGTTTGTTTGGGTTTTTACAGTTGGACTCCATTTCATTTATCATATTGGATATTTTTTCCCTTTGATGTGTTACCTGATGACTAAAAATGAGAAATCAGTTACTTTTTTAGTGTTCTTCATCTTGTCTTTCTGCACTCAAACCATTTTTACTCACACTCAAACATCAAGGTTTAAGGAGAGGTGGGAGGATCACCTAATGGTTGATAATTCTGGCTCTTCTGTCAGATTGACTGGGAGTCCAATCCCAGCTTTGATCCTGACTCACTAGGTAACTGCGAGCAATTTTACTATCTCTTTCTGCACCTTGGTTTTCTTACATGTAAAATGGGCACAGAAATACCAATTTGGCAAGGCTTTGCATGGATTAAAGGAGATAAATTCTGGCACATAGCACACATTCAATACCTGTGAAACATTATTGATATTTTATTAACATTTATTTTAAAGTGAAATATTAATATCATTAGTTGATAGTATAATTAGCAGAGCTTCTAATTTCATATGTTCTCAAATTCTTAATAAACTCATCTAGGAAATCTTTTCTCTGTAAACCTGATGGACAGGGGCTCCTTTCTACCTATGGCTCCCCTAATCTACTCCAGCTGCAAGTCCCCTTGTTACTAACCCTCAGTCAGCACATAATCCTATTCTGAGCATAGAGTAGGCCCTAATAGATATTCTGCACACGAACTGTAAGCTAAGGGCCCTTATACAAACTCAAAAAATTACAAATTCTAAATCTCCATAGAAACACCTTTATGAGGAAGATAAGGTAAGAATCTTTCTTCGGTCTACATGGATTTTAAAAATGTCTTAAAGGCCAAATTATTGTAAAATGTCAACTAGGCAAGGAAGGCCTTAAGTCTAGATCTGGGTTCCAGGCAGGGAACTTGAAAACCTAAAGCCACACATTATCTCAAAGAAATGTTTCTCACTTTTAACAGCGAAAGGGAAAGTTCCAAAAGAAGGCTAGACAGGTTGTACCGAAAGAGCGATCAGATGAAAGACCAATTAGAGACTGTTAGCACAAGAATGATTTTTTTGGAAGAATCAAATAGTTTAGTTTTTTAAAAGTCAAATAATGTAATTTCAATTACTAAAAAAATTTCCCACTCTTTAAAAGATGAATTGGTGAGGTTGCACAATACTCCTACAGACCATATTAGATACTTCTAGCAGATAACAAAAAGAAAAAATGACATAGTTCAGTCAAATATGAAATTTTACCCAATAAAAAGCAGAAAAGCAGAATCAAATACAGAAAAATATGGGCTAACATCAACCAAAAAGCAATTAATTAGTTCTGAGATTCTTATCAGATACCCAAATAATGCAGGATTACAACTACTGCATCATAAATATATGTTAAAATATAATAACAAATGCAACAAGCTTAAAATCTAATATATTGGAGAGTAAGCACTTATATATACTCTGCATAATGGTAATTTTATTTAATTTCTTCAAATTCTACAACTTCTGAATAAATGATAGCAGCAGAAACAAAAGCTCACGTGAATGGGCCACAATCAAGACCATCAATAGTTTCCACTTATACAGTAACAGCACAATAGTGTGAGCTGTAGTACTGAAAGTAGATAAATCCAAGTACAATTTGAGAAGACTGATTATACATGTGTGTGCACATATGTATATCTTATTCAGTATACATCCTATTCTCAGCATTGAAAAACAAAAAAGACCACTCACATAAGTTACCTTTTGAAAGAAACAGTGATTCTTCCTAAAGAAATAGTTGTTGGTGATTTGCTGATATTTATTTAGACTTTAAATTGGGAACATTCTAATTTATGGGTATACTTAAAACAATGCAACAATTTTCTATTCATCCAATCCTTATCTTCACACTCGTAACAGTTTTAGAACAGGTAGGAACAGTGACCTGCTTTTTCAACCATTATATTCCCCAGACATTACTAATTTGAAGCTGAGCAAATTGCACATAATGGGCTGGGGATTCAAGTTCATGATTTTTAGTCCGTTGCACTCTGGTTTCAAGGCACATGGTCTCCTTCCTCTCCCTTCTTCCACCATAGCTGCCTGACCATGAACTAAATTCACCAAACATGAAATCAAAGGAAAATTGTTTTTTAAAATTTTCTGCAGGCTTATTTTTAAGGAGGATTAAGATTAAGCTATATCTCTAAAAATATTTTATTTTCCTTCAGAGGTTCTTAGATTTTTTTTAATGAATTCTAAATACTAGCCACTTAAGAAGGCTTCTGAATACATAGGAAAACAATCAGACATATGATTTTATAGTGGCTCGAAGTTTTTATAAAAGCATGATATAAATCAGTGAATTTATAAATGCTCCAAGTTCTACTTTCATATAAGATACTGCTTTCTGAGCTTTTTTGCAAAATCCTACTAAAGGTTTAGCAGTATATAGACATTAGCATAAGAAAAACAAAGTAAACAAAAAAATTTTATTTGGGTAAGAAGGACTTTGGGGTAGGGAAATATTTAAGCTGGCTAAACCAAAGCACAATCCCTTCTATTTCCTTGCATAGCTGATGTTTAAATTTCTTCATCAATTCTAGAAGACTACAACCAAACACTAGTCTAAATGTCCTATAAAACTCTCTAAGTACTGAAAGAGTTACAAAATTTTAGAACTGAAAGTGACCTTAAACTCATTTATCTACCAATGAGGAACCTAAAGCCTGTTGCTTAACTGACTTTTCTGGTCACTTTGAGGCTCATGGTTTGTCCTTATTGTTTAGGTGTGGTGGTTGTTTGTTTTTGTGTTGTGTTATGTGTGTGTGTGGTGTGGTACTTACACCTTTACAATCAAGAGATTTGCCATTTAGATTCTCCCCTTCTTAAGTTGCCATGTTTCCTTTCATCAGGGAAAACAGTGATCAAAAGGAAACATACATTATGGCCAGTACAAAGCAAACATTTCCTTTTCTCACCAGGCCTACTGTAGATGTATTAGAGAGACGCTTCACACTCAGCACACCTGACTTCTTAAGCAGCAGTGGCATTGGGCAGTAGAAGAGTTCTCTTCTCATTGGGGAGAGAGGAGGAGGAGGTTTCTGAACTTTACCTTGACTTTCCAGCCTACGAACTGTTCCTTCACCTACTGATTCCATTGGCCCACTTTGTTTAAGTTCTATTCTTTGCTCAGTTTCCTCTGTTTTCCTGTTTAGGGAAGTTTGGTGGGAAAACACATTACTTACCTTTTGTTGATATTAATATTTATTTCCCATGTTTGCATCTTATAGCAGCATACCCAAGTTCCTAGATTTGTTTAAGAGGGGAAAAAAAATTACTCTCTAACCGGCAGAGGTAAAGGCTAAGGCAGTAGTGTTCAACACTGGCAGGACCTGATCAGTTCAGTCTTCAGACCAGAAATGAAAACACACACCTTTGCAATTGGGGGAGGGGAGCTAAGCAGTAAATATATACAATTTCTCCCAAGAAGTGTTATACAAATTTTTCTTTTTCAAGGAAAGTTGTAACTAAAGCAGTTTATTAATCGAGGGGAATCTAGTTACAGTTAGCATCTGCCACTGACTTTTTGAGGTTGTTGGCAAGTACGGTCACTAACTAAATTCTCTGGGAACTTGGCACCACTTACTCCAGACAAACCCTGCTTTGAACAGAAAACTGTTTTTGACTCTACAGGAACTCTTATGTCCAGCAGCCACTCACCAGTGCCCTCAGACTTTCTCCTTAGTAGTAGGATCCCAGAAATTATACTAGTTCCAGAAGTGCCCTAGGAAACCTACAACATGGATAATGGGCTCTTCGAGGCTAGGAGATCAGCTTTAGAAAAAGAAAAAGAAACACACCAACAAACACCAGGAAACTATGTGTAATGGTTCGCTGCTTGTGCAAAAACCTCAAAGAGGATGAAGGTCAGACAGGGATAATAGGCCAATTTAATTCTGAAAGCACAAGGTGCAAGAAATTTTAATTATGGTCTGCCACTGAAATCACACAAGATCCAATGGCATCTAACTGCAACTGCTCATCAAGGGAGACAAGAGGTGTAATTGTAACCGCTGCATAATCACTGTGAGGGCACAGGGAAGGCTGCCTTCAGCTCCCAGCAGAGAAGGTATTAAGAGCCTGGAAAAATCCAATACAAGGAAACATGGAAGATTGTACAAAGCCAAACAGAAGCTCCTAACACAAAAGCCAAACCGGGGTGTGGGGGTGTGTGCGTGCGCGTGTGTTGAGGGTGAGGATTCCAGAAATAAAAAGATGAAACTGTTGGGTCCAAATTGAGGATATGTGCTTGGAAAACTCTGAACCCTTCTCTGCGTTGTGGATACATGCCCACAGAAAGGCACACTCTCCTCCAGGAATTTCTCTCCTCGAAGAAGCTTCACCCACTCTCCTTTGTTCAAAACAATTAGCTTGGATGCCGCAGTGATTTACAGTACCAGACACCCTTCACTATGTTCCCATCGAACCCCAGTCTAAAGACAAAACACCGCAAACTCGACGAGGTGCCCACGCCTGTGCAGCTCTCACTGCGCCGCCGCCCGCAGCCCACGCCGCGCGGGACCCCGCAAAGGGGCGCGCGGAGAAAGCCCCTGCGTGGACTCTCTCCACTCCGCAAAGTTTAACAAAGCCTGGGAGTGAGGAAGCCGACCCTCCCGTCCGCGCCCGCCGCAAAGTTGGCGCTGAAGTTTGTGCGGGATGGCCCAAGGGGGTGGGGGGCGCGAGTGCGCGGAGAAGCGGGAGGACGGACGGAGATGGAGAGCGAGCGAAGGACGGGGCTTTCCGAGTGGACGTTAGGTGAGACGGTCTTCCTCACCCCTTCTCCCGGAAGCCTGTTCGCCTCCGAGGCGTCCCGGAGAGGTGCACGCCGCGGGAGGTCTCCCAGGTCGGGCGCGGTCGGTCGCCGGGGAGCTGTCACCTGCGGGGGGCTGTGTCGGGAGCGGGGGGCGCTCTCTTAGGCGCCAAGGGAAGGCCAGGGGCTGCAGACTCACCGGCCCGCGAGGCTCTAAACAGCGGGGGAGGGGAGACTCTCGGGAGGGCAGGAGGCCAAAAGCAACACCTTTCGGATACGCTTTTCCCCTCCGACCTCTCCAACTTCCCGCGGCGCGAGCCAAGGACTCTCCCGCCGCCCCCCGCCCCGTCCCACCTCCCGGCCCACGGCTCGGACCTGTCCGCGCCGGAGGGTGGGGTGGGGGTGCGGCGAGGGAGCGGAGGGCGCGAAGGTCGGGACCCGAAATGCAAATCCTGAGCCCCCAGCCGAGACGACCGAAAGCATTTACACATGCAACGACCGCAGCCTGGTAACAGAGCTCCGGGTTGCGCCGGGCGCAGTTCCCCGACTCTTCTGTTGTTCCTAATAAAGTCGATTACGTTGCCCTCCCGGAGCTGATTGGAAGGGAGCAGAGAGGAAAAGGGGGGCAACGCGGGAAAAAGAGGGGGCGAGCCATCAAGTTTGTAACCCAGCGCTTCCTCGCGCGATCCGTCGCCATGCTTAAGATTCCCACCCCCGCCACCCCCCTCTTGCCTTTCAAGTGGATACTGAAACTAGGCCAAAACTTTTTCCCCTCCTTTTCTCTTAGCCACTAGACTGGATTGTGCCCCACGGAGCCCCATGGAGCTCTGCTTTCTTAAGCACAATAGCCGGACTAATTAGATCATAGAAGCAAGGCAGTGATACTGTAACAAGTAGCCCAAGAGGCAAAGAGGGAAGGGGCCCGAAAAGAGAGAAAGGGGGAAAAGTTTGCAGCTCTCGCACTTACCAATCAAGCCTCCCACCAGAAAGGCGATGATTTGGAACACGAGCAGAATCCCACCAACAATGCACAGCTTCTTGGTGCTCATGTTTTCTATAATTGCCCCAGCCATTTTTGCGCGCCCCCCCACCCCCGCCTTTTCTTTCCTCCTTGAAATAAATGTTTTTAGGGTGTGCTTTTTGCTCCCTCCCCTCTTCTACTCCCTCCCCCCTCGCTTCCTTTCTGGGCGCTGCAAAACTTCAGGGGTGCGGGCGCGCGGCGAGGATGGGACCGGGACGGCAGGCGCCCGCACGGATTCCCCCGGCGTAGCCGGCTCGGGCTCCCCCAATGCCCGGAGCTGTGATTGTGGCCGCTCCGCCGCCTGTGGACGCTTAAAGGAGCAGGGAAGCGGATCACATGACGCCGCCTCCCTCCCTTTCTTCCTCCCTCCCTCTCGCGCTTCCTCCCTCCCTCCCTTCCTCCCTTCCTCTACCCCTAGCCCGCCAGTTCGGGGCTCTGGGCTCCAGCGGGTGCGGGCGCCCCGCGCCCGGGTCTGCCCTGCGGGCCGTCCCGCCAGGGGCTGGCAACGTTCGGAGGTGGTGGTGGTTGTTAAGTGGGTCCCCCTTTCCCAGCCTCTCACACATTCCCTTTTCTGGTCCCCCTAGTGCGAGATTTAAATCACCCGTGGACCGCTTCGCAGACCTTTAACTTACACGTTGACTTTAGGAAACGGTCCCCACCCCCAATTGCTAAAACTCTCTTTAGGAAAGAGGAGGAGAATTATTTAAAGGAACCCAGTAGATGCTTAAGTCAAAGCCCAGATATGCAGAATAAAGTCTCAGCTCGGCTTCCCTCAGCCTGGTCCCAGCCGTGGTTATTGGGCATATACCCAGCTGAATCCCCCGCTGCGTCGCTTGAGGAACCCTGCGCTCCAGCCAACTCACCATTGTTTGTTACTGCACCTCAGAGTCAGGACTTCCAGAGCCTCTTGACCCTGGCTAGTGCCTTAAAGAAAACGTTCTACTCCATCAATTTTAAGCCTAATTCAAAAACTAACTCGTCTAAAAAAACCTTTCTAATTTTCTGCACTATCTCTATGTAGTATCTCTGGAAACCGAGCCTCTACAATCCTGTGTTTACATTTTCCCCTCCTATTGTAAGGACTTGTGTGTACCACGTTTGTCTAGCCACTAAGCTGTAAACCCCTGGGGAATAGGGACCAAGGTTTATTCATCTTTGCACCACTGCCACCCCCCCCACCACCACCAGGGTGCCTAACACAATTTTAGCTCTACTAGGTCCTCCATCAACTTCTGTGGAATGAATAAATAAGTGAATGTGAAAGCAAACCCACAGTTTGCATTTCAAAGGCCTGAAGTGACCTTAGTTGGTTTAGATGGTACACATATTAAGTTGCAATGTTTGTTGTCTCTTTGTGAGAGACAATATATTTATATTTATACTTAACTTCCAGGGAAAAGGGGGAGGAAGAGATTTCTCTGCTCCATGAAGCCTAAACTCCTGGGCCTGGTTTTTCTGTGTTTCATAAACTGACCACTTGGCCAACACAACTCACATTACCCAATTGACCCTTCTTGGTTTGGTAAACACACCCCACACACGTACACAGTTTCCACCACCACACCCACACAGCTGGTTTCTTGCCTCTCCTCTCCATCCACACCCTTTTCATGCCAGGGGACTATTCCCAGCCCTCTCTCCTACTCTACTCTGTTCCTGAACTTTCATTGCCTTTATAGAAGATGCCATGCACATGACACTTAATAGAGGTATTCATTTCTAGTCTCCTATTAAAGTAGACACTCCTAAAGGACAGGTACCAAACTTTATGTATATAAAACTCCATATCTTTGATATCTAACAGTTCTTAACGATTCTGAAGATGTATAGTCATGTACTACGTAATGATGTTTCTGTCAATGACACACTGCATATATCAATGGTGGTCCCATAAGGTTATAAGACCATATTCTTACTGTCCTTTTTCTATGTTTAGACATGTTTAGATACACAAATACTTACCATTGTGTTACAATTGCCTAGAATATTCAGTACAGTAACATGCTGTGCAGATTTGTAGCCTGGGATCAATAGGCTATAGCTTAGGTATGTAGTAGGCTGTACCCTGTAGTTTTTGTAAGTACACTCTGTGATGTTCGTACAATAGGAAAATCACCTAACGACACATTTCTCAGAATGCATCCCCATTGTTAAGTAATGCAACCCCGATTCCTGTATAGAATTGCTATTTATGTATTCTTTCATTCAACCTTTTATCTGACAGTCACTAATTGAGCTCTTAACATGTTCCAGGCTTTCTGTCCTAAGCATTGGAGGACACCAAGATGCCAAGACACTTGCCCCGTTCCTGAAGAAGCCCCACAGCCATCCCCAGTGTTATTCACTGAATTAATTACCCTTCCTTTGGAGAACACCAGGTACTGTCAGAAGGGAAGAAGCAGACAGAATTGTTAACAGTGTAATTAGAAATCTTTGACTGATACCCAAACATAGACCATTGTGGGCTGTTTGCCTTTTTTTGTTTACCTTTTCAGAAGCTTATATCATATATGTATTTTTTTCTGACAGAGGTAGGCTTTAGGGCATCATGAAAAGAAATGTGTGCCCTTCTCACCTCTGCTGCTAGTTAACTCCACATCCTGTGTTCTTATCTCAGCAAGGTGCTGATTTCCACACATTTGAATAATAATGATGCCTTTGGGTTAGAATTTTTTTTAACACCAATGGATTGTTTAAAGTAAAGCTGATAAAATTCAACATCAAGATTTACTCTCCATTTGATATTACATTTCACTATTTAAGAAGAGATGTTGCCTTATGTACTTTGAGTATGGAATAGAGCCACCAAAAAGATCTTGGGTAGTTAAATTGATTTATTTAAGATTAGTGAACTCCTCGACTCATTTTTCTATCAACTGCTACAATATACCCCACCCCCTCTACTCCCAAATATGTCTCTATGGAGTAACTAGCCTAACTTCTTAGGTTTCAGTTCCCTCATCTGGAAATGAGAGGCTTGAAATAAAATGCTGGTTCCCCACCAAGGTGATCCCTTACTTTAAAAGAGCACTAATTAAATAATCGTTTTCATTAAAGAGATATTTCTAATTGCTAATCAGTGCCTCTAACTTGCTCCAGATTATCTATATTGCAAAACTGAGTGGTGCACAGACACCTGAATATTTATCACCAAGGGCTGCTTTTAAAAAATTACAATCTCTATTATGTCTTCTTAAATATTAAAAGTGACTGTTGGATCTTTATTTTCTAAGGGAACAACATAAATGAGTGGAGAAGAGCATGAGTGTTTTGAGTCGGCTGGATCTGGTATGGAGCCCAGATCCCAGCTCTGCCCCTCGCTTTGTGTGATCACAGACCATTACAGTCACCTGTGCATTCTGAGGCTCAGTTTTCTTGTCTGTCAAATGGAGATAATAGCTACCTACCTCATGATATTCTTGCAAGATATGAATATTTATTATTATTACATTTAGGGAATTTTAAGGGACATCAATAATCTTGTGTTAAAAATTAGTAAAACTGATCACTGATTAGTTCATTCTAAGCTCTAAAACTGTATAATGTTAATGATTACTTTTTGAAGCATATTTTAGGAGAAGTCTAGGCGGTTAACTCTACGTGACAAGGATGCTAATAAGGACAGTGTCTAGTACTGAACTTTGGACAACATTCAGTGAATTTTAACATAGAAACATTCTCTTCTAAAAACTTCCAACTACCAAGGAAGTGTTTGTTTTGAGTCATCAGGTAGACTATCCTGGACTGAAATTATACAAGGGTACAAACCAACTCTGCCAACAGAGACTGATCATTCCAATTCCATTTCACAAGACTGTAAATTGAGTATGCTGATTCATTAGTCATTTTATTCAAAGTGTTTGGCATATGGAAGGTCATAATGACGTTCAGTGCATATTAATTAGATGAATGAATGAATGAATATCTAACTGAAGATAAATACAATTCCTCCCTCCCCCCCAATTCCTGTATAGAATTGCTATATTCCCACCTGGCACCTATAGACTGGGCTGTATTTTGCACAAGTATCTATATATGTGGTGTTCTGTCACTCCAACTGGCTTGCAAGTTCCTTAAACAGAGGGGGAGTGCGCCCCAAGCCTTTGTGTCCCTGGCAGCCCCAGTAAAGCACCTTGCACAGAGGAGGGCTCAGTTCCTAAAGCTGAGAAAGTCCCTTTTGGAAGCCAAGAGCAGCATATTATTATTGCCATTGCAGTAAATGTAATGTAGAGATCTGAAAGAACTGAACACACCTCTCAAACACCTAGTTTACTTCCCAGAGGGACTTAGCAAGAGCAATAATCCCACTCTGAGACTTCTCATTCTCATAAATAGCTTTTATCCATAAATGGCATCCCTGTGGCTGCATGGTTGTTAGTATTTTCTTGCAGTTAGTGCCTGTGAATGCGAGCAGGCACTGTGGGTGCACACTCTATTATTCATTCAGTGTCACTTTTCACTATACACACACACACACACATACACACATGTATGTATATTCACAGCTTCATTTAAAAGGCTTTTTCCCCCCAAACAAAACCACCCCTCCCTTCTTTCTCTATTGTCTTATTTTATAGGGAAATACAAGACCTTTCTTTCTTAACACTTCCTTTCACACACTAACCTTGGGTAGGAACTATTCGGAAGACCAATGCTTCAACTTGATCTTCAGATGTGATTGTTTAACAAATACCCTGTGTCGCCTCCCACTTTACACGTCACCGCCCACCCTGCAGATCTCCATTTCACCTTTTCTTTTACATTCCACAGACATTTCAGACATTAGGCTTATTTTATCCCAGCTTTATGTCTTACTAGTTATATCAATAAACATGGGGAAATTACTTGTCTTATTTCTTAAAAAAAAAATAGATAATACGAATCTCATACATGGATTGTGGTGAGCATTGAACAAAATCATGTAAAAAGTGCCTAGCACAGTGCCTGATACAAAGTGGGGGTGTCAAAAAATATTACATGTTGGAAGGGAGGAGGTTTCTGTTCCCAGATAGCAAAACAAAACAAACTATAAAATCCCTAATTATAGTCTCTCTTAAGAAATTGCCTCTTTGAACCCAGACAACCTGGAAGGACAGGTAGGAAACTTTACAGGTTTCCAGAGGCCTCTAGTGGGAGGCAGCTGATAGTGAAGTGGAAACGACCGCCAGCCTCCTGTTGTGTCCCAGGCCTGAGGGAGGCTGTGGGGAGCTGGGAGCCTCCAGTAGCTGAGCCTTAGCGATTGCCTGCGCTGGGTTCCTGGAGCAGAGGTGAGGGAAAGGGCTTTTTCTCTTTGCCAGTTGCCACAGCATAAGCCACATGAGGGCTGAGGTAACTGTCCCCTGTCCCCACATCCTCATGACTGTCCTTCCTCCATCCCAGCAGCTCTGTCGTGCACATCAGTTCCTTGCCAGGAGGCAGCAAACCCAGGCAGGCCAAGACACATTGCCCTGGACGGTGGTCCTGTGACATGTAGACAATACTTGGCACCACGGAAGAGTTGACACCCAATTTTTTTTAATGAGTGAATGATGAATGCACAACTTCCGGTCCCGGGCTGTCCAGGGGTTTGAGAAGGTCTTTCACAACTGGCCAATGGCAGGAAGAGGAACTCAGAATTGACCTCAGCCTTAGCCTAGGTGGGGTGAGAATGGGCCCTGATGCAGGCCAGACCCCAATCTTTATTCCATTAGTACCATTTCAGATTAGCTCAAAATCGTCACTAAGTAGCTCAGCATGAAGGATAATGTTCCATAAAAACATCTTAGTGCCTATATGTAGTGGGGAAAGGCAAAGGTTCTTTGAGGACAATATATTAATACATGAAAGTCAAGGACCTCTCATACTTCTATTTAATATCATTTCAAAGAAACTGGAATGGCTGGGAGTGAGGGAGAGCAGGTGATGTCCCAACCACTAGATAGAATGGCAGCTACAAGCCCCTGCTAATAATGCCAATAATTATAACAATAGCAGCAATAAGATCATATGTTGGTTACCTTCTATGTACCAAGCATTCTGCTAAATGCTTTACCTATGTTATAACCATTAATCCATACAACAATTCTATCAGGTAGGTACTATTTTTATAATTTTTTAATGGGGAAAGCTGGTTCAGAGAAGTTAAGGAATATTCTCTAGGAAATTAGAGAGTTGAGATTCTAAAGTAGATGCAACATGCCATTCATTCATCCAATCACCAAATATTTATTGAGCAGGGAACGGATGTAGATGCTAGGGAAGAACAGCGAGTACAAAAAATGCTTGGCCCTCATGGAGCCCACATTAGAAAACCTACTTCAGAGTCTTGGTTCTTATCTTCTTTATCCAGCTATTCCCTTTCTTTCTTTCTTTCTTTTCTTTTCTTTTCTTTTTTTTTTTTTTTTGAGACAGAGTCTCGCTTTGTTGCCCAGGCTAGAGTGAGTGCCATGGTGTCAGCCTAGCTCACAGCAACCTCAAACTCCTGGGCTCAAGCGATCCTTCTGCCTCAGCCTCCCAAGTAGCTGGGACTACAGGCATGTGCCAACATACCCGGCTAATTTTTTCTATATATATATTAGTTGGCCAATTAATTTCCTTCTATTTATAGTAGAGACGGGGTCTTGCTCTTGCTCAGGCTGGTTTCGAACTCCTGATCTTGAGCGATCCGCCCACCTCAACCTCCCAAGTGCTAGGATTACAGGCGTGAGCCACCGCGCCTGGCCCAGCTATGCCCTTTGAGCCCACTGAAAGACAGAAACCCACAGGGCTGTGGAAGTGAGTGGTAATCAAGTCCTTAGCGTTTCCAGGCACCTTCCTTCTGCTTTCCCCATGAGCTCTCAGAGACGTTCATTCAGAAGCCCTTTTACTGCCAGTCCTGAGACAGGCATTGTTTTAGTGTCTTTTAGCTGCTCCTTTGTTCGTACATTCAACTTTGTTCTCTTTCTCAGTACCTGACTCCCACTCAGAGCAAACTCCCTCCCACTAAGCTTTAAATCTTTGCAATTCTTTCTTTGCTGGTATTTGCTGTTAAGGGCTTTTCCAAGTTGAAGATCAATTTTGAAGTCAAATGACTCATGAGAGTAATTGTTAAGCATAGTTCTAGAGCATTTTGAGGACATTCTTGAAAAACACACATTAGTAAAAGACATGCAGTGCACAAAATTAATTTGGGCTTAGGTAATCTACAAATTGATTCCTGAAATATCTCTTACTTGGTTGTTTATTTTGTTGTCATGCTATGAATCCCCATTAAAGACCCTCCTTGCCCAAGAATTCAAGTTGTTTTATGAATAATTTTCCTCTTAAGGTAAAAATTTATTAGGGCAAAAATTTCCCTATTTCTGATATATATCTTACCTGATACCTGAAGCCTGAATGATTTGATGATGCTTTCTTTCATGTATTCCATAAGTATTTGTTATGTGTTTACCATATCTCAGGTATCTGGCAAGTGCTGGGCTACAAAAGCAGAAAGGACAGATATACTTTTGCTCTCATAAAGCTTATAATCTCAAGTAGGTGAAAGGGTCTTGGTGATACAATGGATTTTTTAGCTGAGAGCTAAAGTCCTAAAGAACACTGGTGTAAGAGGCATGGAAGAGATTTCAGAGCGGAGAAGTGGAAAGGGTAAGGATTTCTCCCCCTGGCTTGGTGCACAAGGTCCTCCATGCTTGGCTTGATTTGACCCTCACAGAGACAGCATAGTATAGCAGTTAAGAGCATGGGCTCTAGAGCCAGACTACCTGGGATATGGTAAATATCTAGTAACCACTTATAGAATACTGGCTTCAGGATTCAGACCCCAAGGAGTCTGAATCCTGGCTTTGCTGCATACTAGTTCTGTGCATGGGCCAGTTAGGTTAATTGTTTTGTGACTCAGTTTTCTCATCTGTAAAATGGGAATAAAAAATACTCTCCCACAAATATGATTGTAATGAAGATTAAGTGGGTTACTTCGTATAAAGTGCTTAAAACAGTGTTTGAAACACAGTAAGTTTAATATGAGTATTTTCTTGGAAAAAAGTAGCTTTTTTTTTCTCTCCTGCCACTCCCACAGGAGTCCCTTGGGTTATCTCCACTTTAAACATCTTGATAAATCTCCAAAGTGGCACATATTATTGGGTGTATATCTATTAGTTATTATTATTATCTATTATGAGTTTTTTTAGCATCTCCTATATGCCAGGTGCTATTACATAATTTTGGGGGACAGTATGATAAGGAAGGATTCCACCAACAGATCTTGTTGGAATTTTGGGTCAACCATGGTCTAGCTCTGAAGTCTTAGGCAAATAACCTCTCAGAGGCTTAGCTAAGTCACCTATAAAATGGAGATGTTGCTGTCTTCACAAAAGCTGTGGTGAGGATTGAACACATTCAATGTATAATATAAAGAGCTTAGCAAAGTGCCAGGTATTTGCTAAGCACTCAATAATAAGGAGAAAGTAGAGGAAGTGGAGGAGAAAGAAAAGTAGGATAATCTGGGAGATGGATACCATTATTTAGTTAGAAAACTGAGGTCCAATGCTCTCAACTTCTGCCCTCCTAGCCTGCCCTGGTCAGGAACTCTTCCTCCCTCTGTGCCATGTCCCCCTCAACTCCAGTTTCCTGCAATCCTCATCAACAACTTTCTCATTGAGTCCTGCTCTTAGCAAGCTGTCTGCTGGAAAGAATCCAATACTATGGTCTATGGACTGCTTGTTGAAACTCTTTCAAATATTACACATACTTTGAGATACTGTTTGATCTTTCTACCCCATAAACTAATCCAGTATCTTCCTTGGTGGACCCTCATATAACTAACTTTCAATGTCTATTATGTTTCTTCACACATATTACCCCATATTACAGTTATTGGGGGCACTTGTCATATCCACTCCAGTAGATCATAAGTTTTTTAAGATCAAAGAACTATGTTTTACTCAGAAGTCTTTTTATTTAATTCTAATGTAGAATCCCAGTGACTCTTCCAGACCTTTGCTACCAAGCTGCCATGGCTCTTCAAAACTGGTCAATATCTTCCCATGCCTCTTGTCCAAGGAAGCAAAGAACCACCTTTTTGGCTAAACACGCATCTCTACTTATACTCTTAGACGCATTTTAGAGAGCTAGTCAGTATAGCCTAATGCAGGCGTCCTCAAACTACGGCCTGTAGGCCACACGCGGGTGTTTTTGCCCATTTGTTTTTTTACTTCAAAATAAGATAGGTGCAGTGTGCATAGGAATTTTGTCATAGTTTTTTTTAAACTATAGTCCAGTCCTCCAGTGGTCTGAGGGACAGTGAACTGGCCCCTTGTTTAAAAAGTTTGAGGACCTCTGGCCTAATGGTTAAGAGCATATGCTCTGAAATTAAATTGCCCGAGTTTGAACTTCTGGCTCTGCTGTGTATAGTTCTGCCTGTGTAACTTTGAGGAAGTTGTTGAACTTATCTTTACACCTATTTGCACCTTGGTTTCCTCCTCTGTAAAATGAGGATAATAATAATAGCCCCTGCCTCCAGCTTGATAATAAGGATTAAATGAGTTAGTATGTGAAACTACTTAGTAGAGAAAGTACTTAGCACATGGTATGAACTCAGCAATGGTTAGCTATTATTATAAATTACCTTCTATCACCTTCTATGATTTCATCAGTGATATTTTTTTCATACCTTTGCTCAATCTTACTCTCAAGTTTTTCTCATCCTAAAATATATCTTTCCCTTAAACTTGCATCTCCTGAACCCAATGCCTTCACTGGCTTCTTTCCTTTCCAATAAAACTACTGGAAACAACAGTTCACATTTGCTGGCTTTATAATCTTGCTTCCTCCTCCTTCCCTAACCTTCTGTAGACAATCTAGATTCCAGATCCAACATTCTATGGACTCTGCTCTGACAAAATCTCTGGGAGCCTCTTTGGTGCTTAGCCTGCTTAATATCTCTGAAACGTGATACTTCTTCTTTTGGAAAAATCCCTCTCTACCTCCTCAGCTTTAGTTACTTTACTTTCTCTCTTGGTTTTCCTCCTACTTCTCTTAACATCTCCTTCTGTCTTTTTTACTGGCTCCATTCATTTTCTCTACCCACTCCCTGAATGTTAGTACTGCATTTGTGAGTATTTTCTCCTTTACTTCTTCTCTTTTCTTAGAGTCTGTGGGAAAATATCTGTCTTTAGCCCCGATCTCTTGTCTGCACTTTAGCCTCAAAAAGCCACTTGCTTCCTAGACTTCTCTGCCTAGATAAACCACAGGCACCTCCAAGTCAACCAGTTGTCTTCTCTATCTCAGAGTCTTCCCAACTCTCCAACCAGTCACCCCGGGTACATATCTCAAGGGCAGCCTTGATTCATTACCCACACATCCCATCAGCTTTACTGACTGATTCTACCTCCCTTATTCGTGGTAAGCTAACCTCTCCCCTCTATTCTCACCTCTCTGCAAGACTAGACCCTCATCATCTCTCCAACTTGGATTATTGAAGACATTCACTATCAGGACTCCAATCACTGGTTTCTTATATCGGATAATGCAACCTGAACACAGGGTTTTTTTTTTTTTAACATTTTTTTATTTTAGCGTATTATGGGGGTACAAGTGTTAAGGTTATGTATATTGCCCATGCCCTCCTCCCCCCTTGAGTCAGAGCCTCAAGCATGACCATCCCCCAAACATTGCACATTTCACTCATTGTGTTTGTATATACCCATCCCTTCCACCCCCTCCCACCTGCCCGACACCTGATAAATGTTATTCCTATATGTCCACTGAGGTGTTGATCTGTTAATACCAATTTGCTGGTGAGTACATGTGGTGCTTGGTTTTCCATTCTTGAGATACTTCACTAGGTAGAATGGA
This sequence comes from Mirza zaza, assembly GCA_008750895.1. Classification (NCBI taxonomy): domain Eukaryota; kingdom Metazoa; phylum Chordata; class Mammalia; order Primates; family Cheirogaleidae; genus Mirza; species Mirza zaza. The sequence goes on from VSMD01003220.1 coordinate 98,070, forward strand.
TTCCAGCTCTATCCAAGAAAATACAAGAGGTGCTGTATCACCATTGTTTCTTAAAGCTGAATAATACTCCATGGTATACATATACCACATTTTATTAATCCACTCATGGATTTATGGGCACTTGGGTTGTTTCCACAACTTTGCAATTGTGAATTGTGCTGCTATAAACATTCGAGTGCAGATGTCTTTTTCATAAAGTGACTTTTGATCTTTTGGGTAGATGCCCAGTAGTGGAATTGCTGGATCAAATGGTAGATCTACTTGTATCACTTTAAGGTATCTCCATATTGCTTTCCACAGCGGTTGAACTAGTTTGCAGTCCCACCAGCAGTGTAGGAGTGTTCCGCATGAATGCCAACATTTATAGTTTGGGAACTTTTTGATACAGGCCATTCTCACTTGAGTTAAGTGATATCTCATTGTGGTTTTGATTTGCATTTACCTGATCATTAGAGATGTTGAGCATTTTTTTCATATGTTTGTTGGTCATTATTCTGTCTTCTTTTGAAAAGTTTCTGTTCATGTCCTTTGCCCATTTTTTGATAGGGTTGTTTGATGTTTTCTTGCTGATTTTCCTGAGTTCTTAATAGATTCTGGTTATCAGCCCTTTATCGGATATGTAGCTTGTGAAAATTTTCTCACATTCTGTGGGTTGTCTGTTTGCTCTCTTGACAGTTTCTTTGGCTGTGCAGAAGCTTTTTAATTTCATCAGGTCCCATTTATTTATTTTTGTTGCTGCTGTGGTTGCCTTTGGGGTCTTCTTCATAAATTCTTTGCCTAGGCCAATGTCTAGAAGAGTATTCTGGAGTTTTCCTCTAGAATTCTAATAGTTTCACACCTAAGGTTCAAGTCTGTTACCCAGCGTGAGTTGATTTTTGTTGAGAGGTGAGAGGTGTGGGTCTTGTTTCAGTCTTCTACATGTGGCTATCCGGTTTTCCGAGCACCATTTATTGAATAAGAATTCTTTTCCCCAGTGAATCTTTTTGTCTGCTTTGTCGAAGATTAGTTGGCTATATGAGGATGGTTTTATTTCTGGGTTCTCTGTTCTGTTCCACTGGTCAATGTCCCTGTTCTTGTGCCAGTCCCAAGCTGTTTTAATTACTATAGCCTTGTAGTATAGTTTGAAGTTTGGTAAATTGATACCTCCTATTTTGTTTTTATTGCCTAGGATTGATTTTGCTATATGGGGTCTTCTCTGGTTCCATACAAAGCATAAAATTATTTTTTCTATATCTGTGAAAAATGATGGTGGCATTTTGATAGGGATTGCATTGACTCTGTAGGTCACTTTGGGTAATATAGACATTTTAACAATATAACAATGATCTGTTTTCCTCACTTTCTGAATATAAGTTGGCAATATCTTCCCATTGCCTATAAGCAAAGCCTACCCTTTTAAGCCTATATCCTGCAAAATCTCATGGAGTACTGTAAAATTTAGCTACTTTGGACTATCTTTTTTCCTAGCCTCATCAAGGTACTTCTTTGTACTTCATGGTGTATAATTCACTTTCTAGCTCTGATCTTTCTCCTTGTAACATAATCTCTGGGATAAACCAGTTGACCCCTAAGGTGGGGCCACCAAGCTATGATCCTGTGGTATTTCTCTTATATTACCTATGTCAAAGTGCCAGCTATCCAGAGGCTAAGACAAAAATCTAGAAATCATCTAGACTTCTTTATTAATGTAGTCAACAGATACTGAACATATTATATTTCAGTTATCATAAACAATACATCATAATAGTAACACCAAACACTTTTACATACTATATGACAGGCAGTTTGTAGTGAGATAGATAGATAGAATATATGAATATATAGCAGTTAGAAGTAAAACAGTAAAATAGTATTTATGTCAAATAATTGGGGTGAGGATTAAATGTTCTAAGTGTATTTATAATCATTTAGAATATTTTATCCTTACCACAACCATCTGAGAGACATACTATTATTATTCTGTTTTTGTACACTGGGGAAAATTTGACTCAAAGAGGATTAGTAACTTATCCAAGATCACACGGCTAATTAACTGTGGCACTAAGCTTTGAACCCAATAACTGTAGTATCAAAGTCCATGCACTTAACAGTTACTCTCCTCTGCCTTTGAATATAATAGCAGTAACAATAACATTCCTTTAGATTTTCTATGTACCAGGCACTGGCCTGAATATATTACATGAATTACTTTATTTAATCCTCACAATACTTTCTATAACGTAGGCAATATTTTTCTTCTTGGTTACCTTTGCAAATGAACTTTGCTTAAAGAAAGCCGAATAAAAATTCAAAATAAGTAGCATTTCTACCCACCAATAACAAGCTGAAAAAGAAATCAAGAAAGCAATCCTTTTTATAATAGCTACAAAGAATACCTATGAATAAATTTAGCCAAAGAGGTGAAAGACCTTTACAACAAAAACTACAAAACACTGATGAAAGAAATTGAGGAGAAAACAAACAAATTGAAAGACATCCCAGGTTCATGAATCAGAAAAATTAATATTGTTAAAATGACCATACTACCCAAAACAATCTACAGATTCAATGCAATCTCCATCAAAATACCAATGACATTCCTCACAGAGATAGGAAAACAATCCTAAAATTAGTATTGAACCACAAAAGACCTTGAATAGCTAAAGCAATCCTGAACAAAAAGAACAAAGCTAGAGGCATCACATTATCTGACTTCAAAATATACTACAAAGCTATAGTAACCAAACAGCATAGTTTTAGTACACAGACACATAGACCAATGGCCTAGGTACCCAGAATCACATCCATGTTTACAGCCAACTGATTTTTGACAAAAATGCCAAGAGCACACACTGGGGAAAGGATACCCTCTTCAATAAATAGTGACAGGAAAACTGGATATCCATATACAGAAGAATGAAACTAGAACCCTGTCTATCACCATATACACAAATCAACTCAAAATGGAATAGAGACTAAAACATAAGACCCAAAACTATAAAACCATTAGAAGAAAACATAGGGGAAACACTTCAGGACATTGAGCTGGGCAAAGAGTTTGCAGCTAATACTTCAAAAGCACAGGCAACAAAGACAAAAATAGACAAATAGACTACAGTAAACTAAAAAGCTTCCGAACAGCAAAGGAATCAGTCAATAGAGTGAAGAAACAACCTACTGAATGGGAGAAAATACTTGTAAACTATTTATCTGAAAAGGGACTAATTATCTAGAATCTAAAAGAAACTCAAATAACTCAATAGCAAAAAACCAAATAATCTCATTAAAAAGTGGGCAAAGGACATGAATAGACATTTCTCAAATGAAGACATACAAAGTGGCCAATAAGTATATGAAAAATGTTCAACATCACTAAGCATCAGGGAAATGCAAATCAAAACCACAATGAGATATTATTGCATGCCAGTTAGAATGGCTATTATCAAAAAGGCAAAAAGTAACAAATGTTAGCAAGAATGTGGAGAAAAAGGAACTCTTATATACTGTTGGTGGGAATGTAAATTAGTACAGCCATTATGGAAAACAGAGTGCAGGTTTCTCAAAAAACTAAAAAGAGAACTACCGTACAATCCAGCAATCCCAATACTGGTTATTTATCCAAAGGAAAGGAAATCAGTATATCAAAGGGATACCTACACCCCCATGTTTATTGCAGCACTACTCAAATTATGGAATCAATCTAAGTGTCCATCGACAGATGAAGGATAAAGAAAATGTGGAATATATGCACAATGGAATACCATTCAGCCATAAAAAAGTAGGCAATGCTATCATTTGCAGCAACATGAATGAACTGGAGGTCATTATGTTAAGTGACATAAGCCAAGCACAGAAAAATAAATATCACATGGAGTCATAACTGTCATCCACATAAGGCTGCATTCATTTAAACTATTTTTTTCTAGTACCAACAATATTTGAGTTGCTGTCAGGATTTCAAGATTTTTGTTTGTTTGTTTGTTTTGAGACAGAGTCTTGCTCTGTCACTCTGGCTAGAGTATAATGGTGTCATCATAGTTCACTGCAACCTCAAACTCCTGGGCTCAGACTTTCCTCTTGCCTCAACTTCCCACATAGCTGGGACTACAGACATGTGCCACAACACCCCACTAATTTTTTCTATTTTTAGTAGAGATGGAGTCTCACTCTTGCTCAGGCTTGTCTTGAACTCCGGAGCTTGAGCGATCCTCCTACCTCAGCCTCCCAGAGTGCTAGGATTATAAGCATGAGCCATGGTGCCTAGCCAGGATTCCAAGTTTTAATATATATAAGGGACTTATGGTCAGTGGTTGGGACATGGTAAAACTAAGTAATGGGCAGCTATAGTGAGCAGTAGTAGCAGTTGTAGTAATTGTCATCGCATTACTGCATAATGGCATTGGAAAGCAGAAACAAGGAAAGAGTGGCTTATTTTGTATTAGAGTAGAAGACATTCAGACAAGGCTTTAAAGAAGGTCACTCTGGATGAGTTTTAAAAGATGAGTAGATGTTCTCCAGGTAGAAAAGAAGGAAAAATATAAACGAGAAAGTTTAATCAGGGAACAGTAACTCCTAAAGACCATACATCTGGCAAGAGATTTGTATATGTCTTCTTTTCTCCAGCATACTGCTTTGGTGACCGATAGCTATGTGAGATAGGAACATAACAAGGGTGGAGAAATGATGTTCTCATTAAGATTATAGATCTTTGAAAGGTATCATTTAAAACCATGTTTATTATTGGCCTGGGAATAATAATACCTTCTGTGTTTGAACAGCACAATTTCTGTACAATTTTAAGATGCTATCTCAGTAATATTCACAACCTTGAAGGTCTGGCCAATTGTAATTATCACCACTTTCCATAAGGGAAAACAGAAGTACAAGGAAGGGAAGGCAGACATCCAGGGTTGTTTGAAAAATTATTGGTAGATCTGGAAGTGGGGCTCTATGAATAATTTGCCGCTCGCTCAAGTGCCCAAAATAACAAGATCGTACTAAGTACACACCCTCCCGCCATTTCTCTTCTTGTCTTTTGCAAAACAGAGCAAAGTGCTACAGCTGGAGAAGCTAAGGTAGAGTTAAAAGACAATCAGAAATAGTGATGGTCCGTGCAGAAAATGTTGCATGAGCTGTGAGACGGGTTTGTGATGAGGAGTAGTATGGATATGCTGGGAATCAGTTGGGCTTTTTGCCAGAAGGAAACAATTTATTTACTTAATTTTTGGTTGCTATACAACTTACATACAGTAAAATACACAAATCATGACTTTTTATATGTGAATACTGTATTAATTTTCTAGGGCTGACATCCATATTAAAATAAAATAGACTGAGTGGCTTAAACAATAGGAATTTATTTTCTGGCAGTTCCGGAGGTGGGAAATGCAAGATCAAGGTGACAGCAGAACTGGGATTTTGGATTCTTCTAAGGGCTCTCTTCTTGGCCTGCAGATGGCCACATTCTTGCTGCCTTTTCACATGGTCTTTCCTCTGTGTGTGCATGTGCCTACCCACCCCTGGTGTCCCTTCCTCTTGTTACTAGGACATTAGTCATATTGGATTAGAACCGTACCCTAAAGGCCTCTTTTAACTTAATCACCTTAGGTTCGAATATGGTTGCACTCTGTGAAGTAATAGGGGTTGGGACCTCAACATATGAATTTGGGAAGGGGGACAATTCAGCCCACAACAAATACATATATATAAGATATGGGACCACCCAGGCCAAGATATTGAACATTTTTATCATCTCAAAAGGCTCTTCTGTGCTCCTTGTGAGCTGATTGACTCATTCTCCTTAATCCTAAATCCTTTTAAAAATCCTAAAAAATTCTACTTTTCACATTTATCACCATTGATATGCTTTTTCCATTTTGAATTTCATAATATGTGTTTATATTCTTTTGTAACTAGTATTCCCCCTAACGTGATGCCTCTGTGATTCATCCATGTTATTGCATCTAATAATATTTTGCTTATTTTATTTCATTGTGCAAATATATCACAATTTACTTGATATTTGAATTCCTTCCAATTTTGGGCTATTATGAATAAAACTGCAATAGGCATCCTTTTATTTGGCTATTAGTAGACACGATCATTCCATTCTGTTACATAATTATGCAGAAGTGGGATTGCTGGACTGTGGATATTTAACATTACTATATACTGTATAACAATTTTCCAAGGTAGGTATACCAACATACACTAGCAATTTAAGTTACAGTTGTTCCACATTTCCACTAACACTTAGCATTGTCAGTCTTATTAATTTTAACCATTCTAGTAGAGTTGTATCAGTATATTATGAGAATTTTTAATTTTTATTTCTCTGATGACTAATGCTGTTGACTTTTGGTCATTTAGATATTCTTTTTTTGTGAAATGTCTGTTCAAGTCCTTTTTGCACTTTTAAATTGGTTGACTTTTTCTTATTTATTTGTAGAAGTTCTTTATATATTCTGGATGCATATCCTTTTTCATGATTTGCAAATATTGATCTCTTTGTCTGTGGCTTGCTTCTTCCCTCTTTTCATGAATAGATGTCCTTAATGTTAATTAAATCCAATGTATCAGTATTTCCTTTAATGGTTTCTGGTTTTTTTTTTTTTTTTTGAGACAGAGTCTCACTTTATTGCCCAGGCTAGAGTGAGTGCCGTGGCGTCAGCCTAGCTCACAGCAACCTCAAACTCCTGGGCTCAAGCAATCCTGCTGCCTCAGCCTCCCAAGTAGCTGGGACTACAGGCATGCGCCACCATGCCCGGCTAATTTTTTCTATATATATTTTAGTTGGCCAATTAATTTCTTTCTATTTATAGTAGAGATGGGGTCTTGCTCTTGCTCAGGCTGGTCT
>VSMD01003223.1:0-29467 GCA_008750895.1 Mirza zaza
GATAAGTTTTAAAAATATATTGGCTATTTATATAGAGAGGGTTCTATGACATACATGACAGACATTTTTCCTTGCTTCGTGAATCCTTCCTGAAAAGAGTCATCCACATTTTGCATAGGTGACCTGGGTCGTGTTGCTGGTGATTTTAGGCAGACGGCCTGCTTGAATGCCAATTGCCTGGAGTCTGAGACTTTCTTTTCCTTGAGCAGTTGGCCCTGGGAAAAGGAATCATCTTGTTCTTTAGGTGCCGACCTTTGCTTCAAGGAAGCTTTAAGGCCATGGAGACCCTCTCAGAGTTCCAGGGGCAGGCTTGTAAACACAGGGGTGCTGGAAGGGAGGCACACCCTGTCCTCATCTGGGGATAAACAGAGATTATGGAGTCTTGTAAAAGAAGAAGGTTGGCTCACCAGAAACTATCTCGCTAAAGTGAGGTAATCAGAGTGGAATAGAAAGTTGGATGAACCTGGAGAGGAACAGAGATCTGAGCCTCTTCAGCAGTGGCTGAGGTCACAGACACCCAGAAAAACAGAAATGAGCTTCTGGTTACATTTGCTCACGCTGTAACCACTTAGCCAGCGGACTTCAGATAAGTGGTTAGTTTGACTGAATCTGTCCCTAAAATGCAGAGACTTGGGACATCAGTTGGCTTTCAGCTCTCGTGTAGCCATCATGATAGTTTAGTTAGCTTTTCCAAGAATGGGACGTTTGTTTGCCTTGTACAAATTCAGATACTTTAGCTTGCTCTACCTCTGTTTGCTCTTCTCTGACATCTTTCTTCTACAGAGTAATTCTTGGTATGTTGCTGACCATTGGGTAGTTAACATCCCAAAGCATTCTATGAAAACAGCTCTATTTATTAGTGATTCAGACATTTGAAATTTATAAGTCACACCAGATTTTTTTACAGTTAGTAAATCTGTTTTCTAGGGTTTTTTTTTTTTTTTTTTTTGAGACAGAGTCTCACTTTGTTGCCCAGGCTAGAGTGAGTACCATGGTGTCAGCCTGGCTCACAGCAACCTCAATCTCCTGGGCTCAACCAATCCTCCTGCCTCAGCCTCCCGAGTACCTGGGACTACAGGCATGCGCCACCATGCCCGGCTAATTTTTTCTATATATATTTTTAGTTGGTCAATTAATTTCTTTCTATTTTTGTTAGAGATGTGGTCTCGCTCAGGCTGGTTTCGATCTCCTGACATCTAGCAATCTGCCCGCCTTGGCCTCCCAGATTGCTAGGATTACAGGCGTGAGCCACTGAGCCCGGTCTGTTTTCTAGGTTTTTAAAAACCTTTTATTTTATACTGACAAAAAAGTTGCTAAAATAGTGTAGAGTTTCCATATATCCCTTAACCAGCTGCCACTAATGTTAACATCTTACATAACCATTGTACAGTTATCAGAACCAAGAAATTAACAATGGTATAAAATTATGAGGTAAACTGAAGATCTTATTTTAATTTCAGTTTTTCCACCGAGTCCTTTTTTCTCTTCATGATTCTATCCAGAATCCCACATTGCATTCACTTAATTCTCCTTAGTCTCCTACAGACTGTAACAGTCTGTCTGTCTTTCACAACCTGGATACTTTTGACAAGTATTGATTGTTAGTCAAATGTCCCTCAGTTGGGATTTGTCTGATACTTTCTCATGATTAAACTGAGGGTATATGGTTTTGGCAAGAATACCACAGGAATGACGATTCATGGTGTCTACCTTGATCACTTGATGTGTGTAGCATTTGTGTTCTGTGAAGTTACTATTTTTCCTTTGTAGTTAATAAAATGTCTTGGGAGGATACTTTGAGACCATGAAAATCCTGTTTTTCCTCAAACTTGTGCCCACTAATGTTAGCGTCTATCAGTGGATCTTGTCTTCACTGTGATATTCCAATGGCAGTTTATGCCCCCCTCATCCTTCTACTCTTGTTCTTGGAGTTCTGTGGCTGAGAGCTTTTCCTTTTCTCTTTTTAATCACTTTTTATGTATATGAGTATGGACTCAGTAATATTTATTTTATTCTACAGATTATAATCTAGTATTTTTATTTATTTTGTTGCTCAAGTTTTACCACGTTTTTGGCCATTGGAGTTCCTTTGGCTTGGCTTCTGTGTCCTTTGAACAAGCTCCCATCATTTTCTGAACACTCAAGATACTTTCTAGCATTACGAGATATTCCAGGCTTATCTTTATTTTCCTTGACTCAGCTGTGTAAACAATAACTTCTCCAAGGAGCTCTGGTTCCTTTTATTGGAGAGTAGTATTTAGAAACCAAGATCTGGCCCTACGTTACTGTTATGATGTCTTTGCTTCTAGCCCTCTCACTGGACAGAGCTAAGAATGGTATCTATGTATACCCATGCATATACACATACAGCTATACTTTGTAGGTGTATGGGCATACATATGTGTGTGTATATATGTGTAATATATTGATACCTTTGTACTGGTAGTTCAGATTCTAGTACAATACCACAGGTTTTATTTTTAGATTACTCTATTTTCTTGTTTGTAACTTCTTTCTCAACAGTGAGAAATCCAGTTCTTATTATCTACATTATATAGATTTGTTGAAACCTGGTATACATATAGTTTCAGAACTACTAACCCATAGCTTGTGAGAAGTACATTTACTGATTATAGCATTTATGTGCAGTTCTTTGTGTCTAAAGAGCCTTATAGTCTCTAGTCATGATGCTGTTTTTCATGTTAGTTTTTTTATTTCCAGTCTCCTTCTGTGTGGTTGTGGTATTCATTTATAGTACAGTTAGGTTCATTTTCTTAGTTTTTTTTAATGAAAAAAACTAACTAATAAAACTAATAACTAAACTAACTAATAAAAACTAACATTTACTAGTGTTTGTATTCCATTTTAGGTTTTCTGTACCTTTTCTATGGTTTCAGTCAATGCTCAGTGTTTTGGCTTTGGATAGGTATTCAGAATGAACACAGATACAGAGCGAAAAGGATAGCTTGTCTGTTAGCTTTGGGAGATTCTGTATAGCAGCAGTCCCCAACCTTTTTGGCACCAGGGACTGTTTTCATGGAAGACAGTTTTTCCATAGACTGGAGTTGGGGGGCTTGGGGATAGTTTCAGGATGATTCAAGTCCATTCATTTATTGCGCATTTTATTTCTATTATTATTACATTGTAATATATAATGAAATAATTAACACAGTTCACCGTAGGTTGGAGACCCCTGCTGTACAGGGTTAGTTATTTGAAAGAATTACGTTTAGTTCTATGAGTCAAGTGGTATTACAGTGACAGTCCATTGGGACATACTAAAAAGCTCCACTGTAGTGACCTGATGCTTTATGTTAAAACTGATGTCACCTGGCTCTCCAATTCTAAGTTGATGTTCTATTGTGATAGTTTAATTTTTATCAAAATGGAATGATTTATTGCACATACACTGTGAGACTGACTCATTGCCCACGGTGCCAAGAGGGCTGCCAGCACATATACTGTATTTCAGTTGGTTGAAAAGCACTGAATTTAAATGGATATATATTTAAGAACATGCCCCATGAATTTCCACATGGATGATCTAGGAAATGAAAATTCATTCTGCTTCATATAATTAGAAATTAGTTATTTTTACATTTTAGAATTGTTATAAATGTATCTTTTAATATAAGTGGGTTGTTTTAAAGAATATAGTCCTAAAATACATAGACTTTGTCCACAAATTATTTGACAGTTCAAGGGACTCATTGTTTTCAGATTTTATCTTTAAAAAGCTCTTCAGTCCAAATTTTACTACTTCTGATTCTTGAGAGTAGCATAATTAATAAAAATCAGAGAAAAAGATCAAGGAAATAAAAATCATTTGGAGCTTTTACTTTTTATTCTGGATTTAACACTCCAAAATTGAAGAGAAATGAAGCCAGCCCCAATTATTTGCATATATTTATACTTTACTTTGATGTGGAAAAGCAAGTATAGTACAAAATCCTCATGGAATTGGAACCATACATTTCATTCTCAAACGCCAGTATAGTTTTGTACCTAGAAATCTTTTTTCTAACCTTGACTTTCTTTAGGGAAAACTTGTTATTGGACACAATATGCTCTTGGATGTGATGCACACAGTTCATCAGTTCTACTGCCCTCTGCCTGCGGTAAGTAGCTTGTCAGCCTTCATTAAAAATAGATGATGCTATTCTACTGAGAAAATGTTCTGTACTTGGGCGCTGCTTCCTTGTATGCAGCATGTTCCCAGAGAAAGAATGTTAATACACTTGGTTGTACTTATTTGACAGGATGTACATGCAAGCCATTTTAAGGGGTCTGCAGTTGCTGCCATTGTTAACATTTGTTTCATCGTCCTAATACCAGTGGTTTGCTCATTTAGTGCTGAGTAGGGGTTCCAAGGCCACAGGTGTGGGCTGCTAGTTCAGTGCTGCTAACATTAGATGCAACAGGGCCATTGTAGGGAAGTGCTGTCAGCTGCTCTGAATCAGGTCCTACATAATTCTCGATTGCCTCCTGCTAGGTTGTTACTTCCCTTAGATCAGGCGTCCTCAAACTACGGCCCACAGGCCACATGCAGGTGTTTTTGCCCGTTTGTTTTTTTACTTCAAAATAAGGTATGTGCAGTGTGCATAGGAATTTGTTCATAGTTTTTTTTTAAATTATAGTCCGGTCCTCCAACAGTCTGAGGGACAGTGAACTGGCCCCCTGTTTAAAAAGTTTGAGGACCCCTGCCTTAGATTCTCTGTTGATCTCAGTAGTGTTTTTTCACTCTGAGCCAATTCATCTCAGTTCCCCAAAGCACAAGCTTGTTTGGTTCCTCTTCTGGCTCTTCCCATCCTACTGGCCGACTGTGCATGTTGTACTCCACTCTTTTATTTTCCCTTCATATTTTCTTTAGTGATCTCACCCATCTTCGTAACTTCAGCTATGGACACCAACATCTTTATCCCCAGTCGTGCTCTCTCTTCAGATTTTGGTCTGCGTTTCGTCTGGGTCTGGATTCCAAATATCTCCACCTGGACAGCCCCCAGAATAAGTGTTGTTTAAAGTTTATGTGTCTCAGATGAGATATTTAACTTACACTCCCTTTCTTGCCTTCTTACAATCTCCAAACCTGTTCCTTCTCCTCATTGCGTCACTGTAAATGATACCCAGTCACCAACTCTGTTTTTAGCATCTATTTTGACTCTTCCTTTGTTCCCAGATCCAGTCAGTTACAAGATCCTAACAGTTTAGTTTCCATGCTGTGCTGTGTCTCACACCTGAGTTCTTTTCATTTCTATTACAAACAGCCTTATTTCTCACCTGGAGTTTAGCAAACTCCAGGCAGGATTCCTGTCTGCTTTCAATCTTCAGGCAAACTTTTTCTATAAAGGGCCAGATAGTAAAATATTTTGGGCTTTCCAGGCTGTATAGTATCTGTCACAACTCTTGACTCTGCCTTGTAGCACTAAAACTGCCCTAGGATATATAAATAAATGGGTGTGGCTGTGTTGCATAAAACTTTATTTAAAAATTAGGTGGGCCAGATTTGGCCTGCAGGCCGTAGTTTGCCAACTCCTATGTTAAACTACCACCAGATTATATTAATCTTTTGTTACTTCTGGATTGGAAAACACCTATTTGAGAGTTTAGTTTTGTTTATACATCTGCAAACCTTCAGTAACTTCACATTTCTTAGATCACATTGTTCCATCAGCATCTTGACTGCCCTGCTTTGGAAAAGTACAATACAGCCCAGCCATGAGTATAGTGGGCCTATAGCTCCTCTTGTTCTATTTCGACAACCTTAAGTTCTCACCACTTTTTGTGCAACCCCATCACCTTCTGGGACTCAAAGGCTTTGTAGTTGTGAGTCTCAAAACGAGCATGATGGGTGGATTTGCATTTTTTAAGTCTAACGAGCTAATGTTTATTTCTGATCACCTACTTCTTATTGGCCAAATGGACCAAAGTAGCAGTTCCTTTCCTGACTTTTTGACCTTTAAAGCAATGAAGTTATCATTAAGGACAGTATATTTAATACTGTGTTTCTGGGTGTTTTGAATACCAGAGGTTAGCACATAGGAGGCATTAAATATTGACTTAACAAATGAAGTATCTCTGACTGTGCCAGTTTAATAATCTTCTGATGTACGGCTCTGTTCACATCACTGACTCTGTTCAAAATTCGAGTGTAATCCCACATTCTTTGTTTTTCTGTACACTTGACTCTCTTTAACCTGACATGTCAGGATTCCTGTGATCTGGCCCAACCTTTCTGTATAGTCTAACCTCTTGTTATTCTCCTTCCCAACTGGCTCATTTGTTTCCTGAGAAGTGTTTGTGTTTTCCCAGGTCTGTGGTTTTGGTATATAATTTCCTCCAACTTGAATGTTCTCCAGCTTTTCTCAGTGTTTGCTGTACACAACTTTACTTTATCTTTCCACAGTTCACCTTATGCCTCCTCTGTGAAGTTTTTCCTGCCTGCTACCTTGCCCAAGAGAACTTCGTGCCTCTGTGCTCCATAAAATTTGTCCTGTATTATACAGTGTAACCCCTCCCCCTTCTTCTAGGTGGTTATCTCCTTGGACAAGGAGTGTAGGTCTTTTATTGTGTCTAAGTGCCTAGCATAGCACATTGTATGTATGCACTTAATGAATGTTTAATTGAATGAAACTCATCTTGAATTAAATTCTAGTAGGAAGAGCACATGATTTATTGCAGACTAGAAGGTAGTTTAGGATAAGCAGTTTATCCCATGCTTTATTACTAAGGCTACGTGGGTATGTTACTTAACTTCTTTATGTTCTGGTATGTCAGAGGGAGAAAATGGTTTTCTTCCATCTACTTTTAGAAGAAGTGATGAGAATAAGTGAGAAAACATATTTAAAATAGTAGAACAAGCAGGGTGCGGTGGCATGTGCCTATAGTCCCAGCAACTCGGAAGGCTGAGGCAGGAGCTTCATTTAAATCTAGGAGTTTAAGTCCAGCCTGGGCAACGTAGCAAGACCTTATCTCTCCAAAAAAAAAAAAAAAGGTAGAACTTTTACATGTACTGGTACCAAAATGTGCGTTTAAAAAGGACAGACACTATGCTGGCAAGGATGTGGAGAGATAGGAACACTCTTACACTGCTGATGGTACCGTAAATTAGTTCAACCTCTGTGGAAAAGAATTTGGATATGCCTCAAAGAGCTAAAAATAAAAATACCATGTGATCCAGCAATAGCACTATTAGGCACCTATCCAAAAAAACAAAAGTCATTCTGTGATAAAGACATCTGCACTCAAATGTTTATGGCAGCACAATTCACTATATAACAAAGATGTGGAAACAACCCAAGTGCCCGTCAGTCCATGAGTAGATTAATAAAATATGGTATATGTATACAATGGAGTACTACTCAATTATAAAAAACAATGGTGATCTAGCACCTCTTATATTATCCTGGATAGAGCTTGAGCCCATCCTCTGAAGTGAGGTATCACAAGAGTGGAAGAATAGGCACCACATGTATTTGCCATCAAATTGGCACTGACTGATCAACACTAAGGTGCTCACGCTGTAGCAATATGCTTTGGGGGTTGGAGGGCTGGGAGTGGGTAAACTCACAACTAATGGACGTGGTGAACGTTATGGGGGGGAAGGGCACGCCTTAAATAATGGTTTGGGTGTGGCAAAGTCATAACATGTAACCAAAATGTTTGTACCCCCATTATATCCTGAAATAAAAAAAAGAAAAAGAAATTATCCAAAATACAACTTTGCTATTCAGTGATAACATATAGTCCTCTTAAGAAAGTAGGCTTCAAACTTAACATGTTAAGCAAATCACTTTCAAAATTCTCCTTTGAAATTCACACCTAACAGGTACAATGCACACTTAGTAATGGGCACTTAAAACTTTGACTCAAATTGTACAAAAGCAACTCATGCGACTAAAATGTTTATACTCCTGTAATATTCTGAAATAAATAAATAAACGACACTAAAGAATCCATATTTGGGACCTGCCTTTTAGGGGAGTGTCTCTCCTTACAAGTTATCTTGGTGCTTGAGCATGACCTTTTAGAAGGCATTGGTCTAGAACTCTGCTGTATGTTGGCCTTGGAAGCAGCCATAATTTTCTTTTTTTCTTGCTTGTAAAGCTTTATGGTGGTATTGAGAGATTACAGTCATTATTGCATTTTTGTTTGACTTAGCATTGAAACCACTTGTTCATGTATTGCCCATTAATTTAACTACAGCCATTGAAAAGCTGGTAAATATTTCAAGCTAGCTGAATACAGTCTGTATTTACAGGCTTGAAAAGCTAATTGGAAATGGCAGTTTCCTATGAAGCATGAATAACATTGAAGAGAAGTATAGTTTGCAAAGGGTCAGGAGTATGACTGCTCAGTCTAGCGTGGCAATTATGTATGTAAATGAGTTAATTCAAAATTAGAGCAGTCTTATTTCAGCTCTAGACTTCCTGATCAAAATAAACTTGGGAAATGAATTGTCTAATCTAGGCACTTGCTATTAGCACTACTTTAGCAATTTTCTGAGTAGTTAAAACAGGAATCATGTATATTGAAAAGTCTGTGTTTTAGTGGCCATTTTTACTAACATTTCAAACAGGATCTCAGTAAAGGTCTAAGCTAGTTTACATAGTTTGTCCATTTCCTGTGATTAAATTAAAACGATTTAAATGACTCACTGGTCTCACTATTATGATAAATTTGTGTAATAGAGTACAACCTGTTAGCTATTACTAGAAGTTTTCTGGACTTCATATGAGCCTCTCAAATATATATAGTCTTTTACATATAAAAGAACTCCCTCCCCCAGTTTGAGCTATATAATCCTTAAATTGTCTATTTTGGTTATGCAAAAGTTAGTTATCAGGTCACATGTTTCCCAATCAGTAAGAAAATTGGGAATATTTTTTTTAAAAGTAATTATTAATTAGAAATGGGTTTTTCAGTTTAGCTTAAGACCTGTGTAAGGTGTGACAGTTGGAGAAGATAGCTGTGGAACTGAGCTGTTTACATATGTTTTTTGATATTGTAAGCATATTAGGAAAATTATAACAAGTCATTCTCTTGGTTTTTTAGGACTTAAATGAATTTAAAGAGATGACAACATGTGTTTTCCCCAGGTAAGCTGTCTTTGAGGATTTGTCTTTCATTTAAAACAGTCATTGTGACATATACAATGTAGATAGGTATATAGTAAGTTGTTAAAACCATTAGGTCATGATTAGAATCCAGTTCATGTAAGCCTGGAAATTATTTAATATCTCCAAACTTCCTGATGGTTTGCTTTTAAAATTCATGATTAGTTTTGTTATCCTATTAAAAGTCAAAGTTTCAGCTGAGAGTAAAAGTAGACAGCGACTCTTTTTTTTTTAATTCCATGTCTTCGCGTCTGAAGCACTGGTGAAGCTTCCTTGAGATGGCTCTTGTCTGTCTTGAATGTAGGATGTACCTTGTAACTATTGAAGTGTTCAATTCAGAGTACTCTAGTCAGTCAAGAACTGTCTGGCTGGAGATTCTTTTTTCTTCCACTTTAAGTCAATGCCTTTTTTGTGTTAGTGGTTTCCACGGTTAATATTGCATGTTAGTTCTGATATGTCACATGTCTGATCTCATGTCAGCCATGTGGTGCCTATAGAGCAAAGGTTTTAGGACCCATTGAAGAAGGACAGACATGGTGGCCTAGCAGTTGCTCTTTCAGCAGGACTATTTCTGTCCTGTTTTCCAGAGTGTTCACAATTACATGAAAAAAATAGAGAAATAGAGTTTTCATATTAGTCCCTCTCTCTTTCTCTCTCTTTGGCATTTTTGATCTCCGAAATAGAATAGCGAGACATAACAATTACAGCCTGAAACTTACTAATGCAGATTTTGTCCTCCGTTAGAACGGGGAGCGTACGAACCTGGGTGGTAGCAGTGGATAGTAAGAGTTTGGTAATGTTGGACCTGCAGCAGTATTGGAACCATGTAAAAACATGTAAGGAGTTTTGACTTACCCTTGAGATTGACATAGCCCACACTTTCTAAGGGTCTAAGTGAATCTGGAACTTGTGCATCAGAGCATGGTCTCTCCCGCAGCTACCTGATGAAGTCCCCTGTCGTGAGACTGAGTCCCTAGCCTAATGTAGCAAGGATGCCAGTGCTAGGCTCAAGACGGTTCATGTGTGTAGTTCCTCCTTCCACCTTTAAGTATTTTATGTGTTAAATATTTTGTGTTTTACGTATGTATGTGATGTGTTAAGTATGTATTTGAGTAAAAACATTTTGAACATTGGGATACATTTTGTTTACTTTATTAAACATTTTTTGTTGTTGTTTTTAGACTCTTGGATACTAAATTGATGGCCAGCACACAACCTTTTAAGGTAATATTTAAATTTGAACTATCACTAATCGGCTACATTTTGAAAATTTCTGAATTACTGCCAAGAGTTTTTGGATTCCGGTCTATTTAAATGTCATTTCAAATTCATCAAAAAAATTAAAAAAGAAGAACAAGAAAGAAAGAAGGATAGAGGAAAAAATTGGGAAAAGACCAGAAATAAATATATCAAAATGTGATAGCAGGTGTCTTTGGGTGGTACAATAATATGTATTTATTCTTCTTTATTCTTTTTGAATGTAAGTTTTTAATATTAAAACATATAACTTATGTTTTAATAGGTTACACATGCACACAGTTCTTCCTTCTTTGTTTTCTTTTCCTTATTTTATATATTTTGTATTTTCTAATCAAGAAAACTCACATAAAGGTATAATCATTTGCTACTTTGTGAAGCAACTTTATAAAACTGAGTGAAACGAATGCCAGAACAGTATAGCCTTCTGGCAAGAAGTCTGCAGGTATTTAATGTGTTTGTAAAAACCTTTCATTTGGTTATACTTTCCATATAGTGAAAATTAAACTTGCTGCTTCTCCTTCACACTGAATAAATGATGACATCTATGTTTCTTTAAAAAACACAAGGGGGCAGTACTAGATTTTTTTTTTTTTTTTGTCCTGACAGTGAATCTCTTTATTATATATTGCACTGAGATGATGAAGTCTCATAATTCTCTGCTTCCTGGTTCGCAGGATATCATTAACAACACATCCCTTGCAGAATTAGAAAAGCGGTTAAAAGAGACACCTTTCAACCCTCCTAAAGTTGGTAAGACTGTTAAACAAACCTGAAAACCCCTAAACTCTTTGTGGTAATTATTGATGTATATTGTAGAAGAAAAGTGAAATAGCTCTAGAAACTATGTTGCACATTTATAGATTTTGTCTAAGTTAACTTGCTTATGCTCTGTGTTGAATTACTGTTTTCTGAATAAAAATGATCTTCTACATGTATTTTATGTTAATAGAGTTGGGTAGCCACTCATTGAGAATTTTAGCAATTAAAGCTTCAAGGCTTTTATTTCCTGATGCTTGGAATTCTCCCAAAACTTTGTCCTTTCTTTTCTTTGGAGCATTGTTTGAGCAGAGACAAAGAGTTGGTGATTAATTGTGGGGTGGAGGGGGCCGTTAGAATGAAAATACATTTTCTGTCTCAGAAAAGCCTAAGAACTGGGTTTACAAATGGGATTAAGGAGAGTCCCCATCCCTGTCTCCTTTTGGGCTGGTTTAGGGAGTGAAAACAGCAGCATTGAGGAAAACCAGCAGTCAGGAGGAATGTTTTCTTGTGGGCTGGAAGAGTTTTGCAGAATCTGGCCACTACCCAGATATTTGGTGAGCCTTCCGGGTGCTACTTCCTTGGTCCTGTTAGCCTAATTGTGCTGCTGATATTGTAATTAGCATTCCATTAGCGGTAGCCTGAAAACTTCTAAAGACATTGATAATAGGGCTAATGGTTTAAAAATTGATAATGCAAGGTATTAAAGAAGCCAAGATTATAGTTATTTGCTTCCCTTTCTGGGTAGTAGTCCAGGAAAGGAATTAAGAAAAGGGATGGTGAGGGGAAGACAAAGAAGGAAACCTACACCTTTTCTATAACAACATAATGGAAATAATTGATTTTGGAAATAATGTATTTCAGCTGGTGATAGAGTAGAAGCTATTACTTAGGTGGCTACCGTGTTAAAAGGCTTTTTTTTTTAAAGTTTGAAGTCCAATATTTAGTACTTACAGAGATTAAGGAATTTTTGCTTAAAGAGCGTGATATTGACATAAAAAGTTACAGCCTTTTCTTTGGTAATTTTCATTCATGCTTTTGATTCTGTGTTGTAGTAGCCTGCTTGAAGTTCATTTCCAGAGTGTTCTAAGAAATAATTATTTATGAGTTACAGTTTTATCCTACTATTGCCATATAAAATTCTGGTATCTGATAGAGAATTTAGTCTGTGGCAGGTCATTCCTCTCAGACTTCATCCCCTCCCATCTGTGTTTATTAATTTGACAGAAGAATTGCGTTATAAATGGTCTTTGCTATGAAAAGACCACTGCTCCCAGGGCAGCATATCAGCAAGTTCTGATCTGTTTTTGGAGTTACAATGTCTTCTTTAGATTTCTAAGCTTGGAAACATAGACAAAACATAATATTGTCCCAATATTGGGACAATATTAAATTTGAGCTGTCGGTATTGAATTGGAATCTTTTGGGGTTTTTTTGTGTATTGATAGATAGTGATTTCTGAGCGTTTACCATGTACCAAGCACTAGGTAAGAGCTTTGCTCCAGAGTCCATGCTGGGTAATCTTTACTCTGAATTATCTGTTGTGTCTTGATGTCATCATTATATATAAGGGAAGAGTTTCCTTTTCTGTACCTTAGAAGGCAATCAGGAGAGGAACAATTGTCATAGCGTGAGTTACGCAGAATTGTGTGCATGATCGTAAATAGCACCCACCAAGGTGGGACAAGAAGCTCACAGCTGAGCCTTTGGTAATGTAACCAAGGCATTTCTCTAATCTAGACCAAGGCCCTCATTTTCAGTGACTGTAATTATCTTGTATTGTAAGGTCTTATCTGGAGAGAATTAGAAATAGATAGCTTTTTTTATGTTTATTTAGGATATTTTTGTAGCACATAGTAATGCAATTTGGATTTGGTAAGGTAATGTGCTTTGTGATGTCCTGGGAAAAACTTTTTTTTTCCTTTTTCTCTTTAGAAAGTGCAGAAGGTTTTCCAAGTTATGACACAGCTTCTGAACAGCTCCACGAGGCAGGGTATGATGCTTATATCACAGGACTGTGCTTCATCTCCATGGCAAATTACCTAGGTACGCACTACATGTGCTTCTGTCAAACACACAGTGGTCTAGAGTGAATCTTACCTGTCTCCCTGTCTTAGCTCAGGCCGCTGTAACAAACTACCATAGACTGGGGGGTTAAACAACAGGCATTTATTTCTCACAGCTCCGGAGGCTGGGAAGTATAAGATCAAGTTGCTGGCATATCCAGGGTCCAGTGAGAGCCTACTTTCTGGTTTGCAAATGGCCATCTTTTCTTTGAATCTTCATGTGGTGGAGAACAGAGAAAGAAGAAGCTCTCCTGTCTTATCTTATAAGGGCACACACCCCTTTCACGAGGTCTCTACCCCCATGACCTAATTATCTCCCAAAGGTCTCACCTTCAAATACCATCATTTTGGGAATTAGGCTTCAACATGAATTTTAGGGGTATAAACATTCATTCTGTAGCACTACTGTTTCCCTAGGATCCACTCATCCAGTTAGAAGTGAGAGTTTTGAGGTAAGAGTTGGAGGAGCTGGGGTTGGGGGACAGGCAGGGAAGAATCATGGACACCCGTGGTGTGGTACTTGGCCAGCAAGAATACCTTTTTACCCTTGCTGAACCATACTGCTGCTTTAAATATATTTTTGTCTGATCTTTTAGCTTTGTCTACATGACTATGTATAATACCCTGCTTCTTTTCTTCATTAGGTTCTTTTCTCAGTCCTCCAAAAATTCATGTGTCTGCCAGATCAAAACTCATCGAACCTTTTTTTAACAAGTAAGTAACCAGAGGGTCCAAATCCCTAAGTTCTCTCATGAGCTCAGTATCTTGGGATGCCCATTTGGAATGATTGGGAGCTGTAGTGCATCTTTAGATAAAAATATTTCTCATCTCTAGTGACTCAGATGTTTTTTTGAAAATAGAAATTGACCTTTTGGGAAATAATTTATTTTAAAATACTGGCTTAAAAAAAAGAAAGAAAAGAAAACATTGCCAGAGCTAGTCCATCTCTTCCAAGAAAAAGAAGTGGTGATTTTGCCATTTAAATTTTCTATAACGGAGATGTATGTGTGTATGGTTCAACCTAACCCCTGACAAATGTAACATGTGAGATTATTATTTATCCTTGCATTATTTTCTGATTAAATAATATGGTTTTAAGTAGATATTGGTTGTATAAATAGCTTTTAAGAAACTATGAAATTTCGATCGTTGTTGCATCCTGAGCTGTTGTCTCAATGGACCTAATGGAGTAAAGGCTTGCTTGTGTGTCTTCACTGACATGACAAATTGATGGGGTTTAGGGAGGAGTCTTCAGACCATTTTTAAAGAATCTCAAGGTTATTACTCTACAGTGTGGTTTGGGTTTGCTTGGCAAAGATGAGACTAAAATTAGGGATGTGATCCTCAAACAGGCCACAGGATGGCTCTGTGCCAGAACCCCGAATCTTCATCTTTACCCGAGCTTCAAGGCAGGGTTGGTTCTAGGACTGTGGTCCCCAACCCCTGGGCCACAGACTGAGACTGGTATAGGACCTGTGGCCTGTTAGGAACTGGGCCATATAGCAGGAGGTGACAGCAGGCAAGCAAGGGAAGCCTTTCATCTCTATTCGCACCTGCTCCCCATTGCTTGCATCACCTGTCAGATCAGTGATGACATTAGATTCTCATAGGAGCGCGAACCCTACTGTAAACTGTGCGTGCGAGGGATCTTGGTTGCAGCTCCTTGTGGAGCTGAGGCAATGATGCTAGTGCTGGTTGAGTAGCTGCAAATACAGATTATCATTAGCAGAGAGGTTTGACTGTACAATAAATGTAATGTGCTTGAATCATCCCGAAACTATCCTCCCCTCCCTGCACCGCAACCTCCCCACCCCCAATCCCCCTCACCCTGCTCTGTTGAAAATTGTGTTCTGTGAAACCGTTTCGTGGTACCAAACAGGTTGGGGACTGCTGTTCTAATTCTGCGTGAGCCACATGGAACCAGGCATCCCACATCAACCACAACCACTGGAAAAAATAATTATTTCAGTGTTGAGTTGGGTACATCATTTCCTTATATTACATGCTGCATTTTACAAACCTGTTATTGCCTCACAGGGTAAGGATATTATACTGTCTCCTTAAGATGTCTGTATAAATGCTAAGAGCACAGTGCTTGTGCTTAGGTGGCATACTGCAGAGACAGATGTTAATCCCAAATATCTGAATTCCTACAGGTTCCAAGTTAGTGAATTTTATCATACTGTGGCTGCTACTGCTTTTTTTTTTTTTTTTAAATATTTGGTCTTGTTTTCCATAAAAGTTCAGAGGTAGGTGTGTATGACTTTCAAAACATCTTTCAAAGTGGACTGGATTAACAGTGTGGTATATGTTGGAAATAAAGTAGAATTTTTCTGTATGGAAAATTAATTCTGCCAACCACTGAGTCCTTGCTGTGTATCCAGTTCCTTAAGGGTATAAAAGGCTTTCTTAGCTCTTAGCTCTTATTTTTGGGTGCAGTGTTTATCTTTGGAAATATAGCTTATACCACAGACCATAGAATACACAGGCGACACTAAATATGTTTCTAAATTATGGACATTCCTTACATTTTTATGTGCTTGATGTTAAATTCATTGTTCAACAGTATTTTTCACCTGGAAGGTGTTGATTCATTTGTAAATATCTAAAACAACAATGCCAGATGCCTTCTTTACAGTGTAAGAGTTTTACTTGAAAAACTAATAAAAAACGTGAGTACTGATAAAAACTTGAATGTGCTTGAATCATCCCAAAACTGTCCCCATTCCCTCATTCCCCATCCGTGGAAAAATTGTCTTCCATGAAACCAGTCCCTGGTGCCAAAAGCTTGGGGACCGCTGGCTTGAACACATGGATGAGATTTTAAAAAGTTAAGGAGAGGGCAGAGAAAATGTCTCCCCATAAATTGCTAGAATATTACTCGTCCCACCTGTCCTTTCTAGGGATCATGTTTCCGGGAAGGGGAACAGCAGTAGGACAGGCATGTTGGTGGGAAGCAGCCTGGACTGTGATGTGGAAGTGGCCAGGAAAATAGAGACTCATGGTGAAGGGAGAAGAGAGAGGTTTGAGTGAAGCCTAGGTAGCACACAGGAGAGATGACAGACAGGAAGGCCACCTTGGTCTTCTCATCTGTAAAATAGGGATAATAATATTCCTGCCTATCTTCATTTTTTTAAGTCTATTTTTTCCCTATCTGTAAAGGAAGAATATTTTCTTCATCTTAGAAGGGAAAAAATTCCCCCAAGATTTGGAAAGCAGCATAAGAACTGTTTTTGTTACATTGTATTGGAATAACTTGCTCAAGTGCAGGCATCCATTCTTAACCTATTTAGAAAGTGGGGAAAGCAATTGCTTTTTTTTTTTTTTTTTTTTTTTTGAGACAGAGTCTCACTCTATTGCCTGGGTAGAGTGCCGTGGCATCCGCCTAGCTCACAGCAACCTCAAACTCCTGGGCTCAAGTGATCCTTCTGCCTCAGCCTCCCGAGTAGCTGGGACTACAGGCATGCGTCACCATGCCCAGCTAATTTTTTCTATATATTTTTAGTTGCCCAATTAATTTGTTTCTATTTTTAGTAGAGACACAGTCTCACTCTTGCTCAGGCTGGTTTCGAACTCCTGATCTCGAGCGATCCGGGCCTCCCAGAGTGCTAGGATTACAGACGTGAGCCACCGCACCTGGCCACAATTGCTTCCATTGACATGTCTTTCTGCATTAATATTGACCTTGTTCTTCAGGTGTAATTTATGACATTAAACCTTGATTTTGGTCATTTTTCAAGATTTTCCTTGTAGAAAAATGTCCAACAGTTCTCCCCGACATTATCTCAAGCTGATGATTTTAGAAAAATATGTAAATTTTTCTGAAGGCTAATTTCTAACACCAGGCTTTTCTAAATGTAAGCTTTACCAAGCATGCATAGTCCTAACATAAATTTGGATGGACATCAAACTGCCCACATATGCAAGTAATATTTTATTCTGCTCTAACCAGATTTAATGTTTAAAAAGTATACCTTGAGGGGAAATAAACTCTCCTGATTTCTGCATTATTCTAAATTATAATAGCGTTTAGCAGCCTCAGTTATGCCTTTTTGGGAAGCTTTATGGAGTCAACTATTGAGAAAATCCTGTGAGACAGCTGGTGTTGGAGCAGTATGCAGAGACCAAATGTGATATAAGGTGTTTTCTAAGCCATACTGATTTAGAAGACGCTGTCATGAGGGTTTTGCTTGGTGCCATTTTGTCTTTTTTGTGGCCTAGGGCTAGACATCTCCCGTGGACCTACTTCTTTGTTGGAATCAGAACAAAAGTCATAAGAGGATTGAGCCCTGGAAATGAGGATGAGACCACTGCTAATGATAGGCTGTGTGGAATGTGCTCTCCATTTATGTTGGAGGCTGTCTGTTCAGGGAATGATTTACCCTCTTTCATAACCTTGGTCAGTTTAATCAATGCATGGAAAACCAGACTTAAGATCCTTTGGTCAAATCCTTTTATGCTGGAAAGAGCTAAAAATACTCTCTGCTTTTACTTTTTATTGCACCACAGAAAGCATAAAATCAGACTTTTGCCTTATGTTTTAACAGTCTTCTGTTTCTGCAAGACACCTTGAATGTGCATGTAGATAACCTTTTATGAAGGTTTTTTGGGAAAGTTATTTTCCATTTACCTCAGTTCTTAGGAGGGAAATGAGCCAGTCTCTTATTTTGGCTATTCTCTGTAGTGATGGAATTTAAAAGGGAGAGGTAGGAGCCTGCAGTTTACCGTAGGGGGCTGCTGCCTTATTCTGAATCTGCACAGGGTTCCGCTGGAAAGCTAGTTCTTCCTGGGATGACATTGCTGTATGTTCTTTCTGAGCTACTGAGGAGAACAAGCCATAACAAGGAGTGACATGTTCTCGGACAAATTGTTTCCTCCTCTGTAAAATGTGGATAAAACTATTCGCTTTCCATGGAGGTTATAAGGATTGCATGAGATGTAAAAGGACTTTAATCGTTCCTAGAACTTAGCTGCCCAATATATATTATTTTCCTTTATTGAAATGTAAGGTGGGGAGGATTGGGGAAGATATTGGTAAAACGATACAAAATTTCAGTAAGGAATAAATTCAAGAGCTTGATTGTACAACATTGTGACTATAGTTAATAACAGTGTGTTGTATACTTGAATATTGCTGAGGGAGTAGGTTTTTAGCATTTTCACCACAAAAAAAGTATATGAGGTAATGTGTATGTTAATTAGGTTGATATAGCCATTCCACAATGTATACATATTAATATTTTGAAATAGAATGTTGTATATCATAAAAAATTTTTTTGTTAATTAAGAGAAAAATAATAATGAAAAATATATGCAGATGGGCCGGGTGTGGTGGCTCACGCCTGTAATCCTAGCATTCTAGGAGGCCAAGGCGGGCGGATTGTTCAAGGTCATGAGTTTGAAACCAGCCTGAGCAAGAGTGAGACCCCGTCTCTACTATAAATAGAAAGTAATTAATTGGCCAACTAATATATATAGAAAAACTTAGCCGGGCATGGTGGTGCATGCCTGTAGTCCCAGCTACTCGGGAGGCTGAGGCAGCAGGATTGCTTGAGCCCAGGAGTTTGAGGTTGCTGTGAGCTAGGCTGACGTCACGGCACTCACTCTAGCCTGGGCAACAAAGAGACTCTGTCTCAAAAAATATATATATACATATATACATATATATATATATATATATATACACATACACACATTTATATGCAGATGTTAACATGCTAGGAGATTCAGTAAAAGTAGAGGAGGTAGTAGAATGTATTTTGTGTTTTTAGTTTAAGGATATAAAAGTGGACATAAACTTGGAGTGCAGTGGCCACAAATGTGAGGTGTCTACTTTTGTTAGTGGCTGCCTCTTAGCATTTGCTTATAGAAAATCAGATGATGGTTGTATTGGATTGGCACATGAAGGAAGCAAGATTGTTTTGATTTGGAGCGTTTGTAAAGATTTTTTTCCTAGCCCTCTGTCTGGTGATGGACAGAGCAGCTCTTTATTTTCCAGTCTCTGGTGCAGCTGCCATTCCTGCCCCGCAGCATGGTCTGCCAGGTCGCTATGCAAGATCACTAGTGGGTTGTTAGTGGACTCCACGGGTCTCTCCCACCCCACCTTGTCTCTCCGAGGGTGTTGCCTGATCACCTGCAGGGAAGCCCTGGCTTAACCTCTCCTGTCCTGCCTGTCCTGCCCTCCTACAGCAGAGTGGCATAAATGAAATTCACAGTAATTCCCCCTCCGTCCTCCTTGGGACTTCCAGCTTCCCAACATAAACACGACGCAGAACACAGTTTGTACTGTTGGTAAGCACAGCACTCCACAGGATTGCTTTCCTATTTGAATTAAAAATTTTAAAAGCCATTTGATTGATTTCTCCAGTAGCATTGCTTCACTTCAGGTTACTGTGTTGTGTCGTATAGTGCAATTGGATCCCAACTCTACTCCTCGTTGCCTGTGTGACCTTGGGCCAGTTACTTACCCTCTCTGTGCCTCAGCTTCCTCATCTATAAATTGAGGACTTAGAACCCATTTGATAGGGTTGTCGTGAGGGTGAAATGAGAGAATATATGCGAGATGCACAGTGCCTAGAACATCCTGGGCCTCAGTCAACTTGTCACTGCCATAGTGACATTTATGCTATGAGACAGCTTCTCTGACTAGATGCTAGGAGCAAAAGGAGGGCAGTTTTGCTTCCATAGAAGATCCTATGTGATCATACCTTTTGCGCTGTAGGCACACTTTAAGTAGGACTTTGTGTTGAATTATGAGCTTTGACCAGAAACGGAGCATAGTGGGAAACCAAAAAAAAAAAAAAAAAAAAAACTTTGTAAGAGTGTAACCTTCTAAGATTTGTATGTATTTTCTTTTTTTGTTTGTTTTTCCCCTTTGAAGCATGTGATTAGTTCTTAGTCTTTGTGCTGTGTCACATTTTCAGTTGTAGATTTTTAGTGGAAGAGGGAAGTAAAGAAATAGCATCTACTAAATGACCCATTAGAAGCTGTTTCTTTCCTTTTTTAAAATACTGCCTTATTGAGATATAAATACATATACAGTTCACCCATTTAGAGTTTATAATTCAGTGGTTTTGGTATATTACATTATTTTTAAAATATTGTAAAACATATATAACAAGTTTTGTCTTTTTAACTATTTTTTTTTTAATTTTTTGTAGAGACTCTCACTATGTTGCCCAGACTGGTCACAAACCATTTTAACTTTTTGTTTTGTTTTTTTTTTAGACAGGATCTTGAGTGCAGTGGCGTCATCACAGCTCATTGCAACCTCAAACCCCTGGGTTCAAGCGATCCTCCTTGCCTTGGCCTCCCAAGACTCTGGGCCACATGCCCAGCTAACTCATTTTTCTATTTTTTGTAGGGAGACTCTCGCTCTTGCCCAGTTTGGTCTTGAACTCCTGACCTCCCAGAGTGCTAGGATTATAGGCATGAGCCACCATACCTGACCTTTGTTTTTTGGGTTCTTTTTAAACACCCTGGATGTGCTAAGAACCATATTAACTACTTCTAAGTGTGCAATTCAGTGACATTAATCACATTCACAATATCTTGCAACCATCACCACTGTTTACTTCTAGAACTTTTTCATCACCCCAAACAGAAACTCCACAACCATCAAGCTGTAACTCCCCATCTCCCCATTCCCCTCAGCCCCTGGTGACCTCTAATGTATCTGTCTCTATGAATTTGTTGTTTTATGAGCTATTTCTTTTGGAACAACTCGTTGTTTTGGTGAGATTTTAATCAAAACTATTGATATTTTGGAATCGCCTGGAGCATTTTTCTTTTGTGATCGTATTGCTATTTATGTTTTGGTCACTGGGGCACGGAAATGTTAAGATACATAGATCATCATTCTGCAGCCGTCTCAACTGAGGCAGCTTAGAAGTGAAATAACAGGGGTATGAGGGAAAGAGTAGAGGCCTCGGGGTGGGGCCACTGGGTTCACATCACCCCAGGGCTACACGTGCGTCGGTTTCTATATCATGAAGTGGAGGTAATAAATCTCCACTTTGTCGGGTACCACCTTTAATAAGGCTGCCTAGCGTAGAATGTGGCATGCAGTAAGTATGCAGAGAGTGTCATGGTTACTGTGACTTACACTACCATGAACTTCAAGAAAATCACATCAATCTGGCTTTTCATTTTATTACGGGGCAGTGGTAGAGAAACAAACTGGCCGTGTGTACTTAGCTCAGTACCCTCGGTTGGCAGTCTCTCTGTATTCACAGGAGCAAAGAGGCACAAATACCTAATGCCAATAAAATCTTTTTTTTACAGAGAATAGCAACTTAAGAAAACACCTCATAGTTGTCTCTTTTAAAGGTCTGCCTGTGAAGTTGGTTGCGAATGAGAAGAAAATATCTGCCCTGTGTGTTAGTTGCACCCATGTGCATGGAGACTTACGATGCTGGGGGTGCAGTGTGATTTGTGGTGGCGCAGAGTGGAGCAGGCCTCTCCATGTGCCGTCCACATCCCTTCCCCCAAAATCCCTGGTGATGCCAGAACTGAGGTCAGGGTGGGTGGGATGGAGGCAGATTAATAGCAGTGGTCACTGTGAGACCCTCCTTTCCTGTTGGCTGGCTTTCCCAAGAACTTCATAATAGTTATCCTTTAATTTTATATTAATGGTGCTTGAGTAAAGAAGTAACACAAATCTTTTAAAATATGATGTCCTCTGCCTCTTAGCTTTTACCAAGAATGGACCTTGAACCCTGGATAGGGAGCGTAACTCATAATAAACTGGCTAAACGTGGACTCTGGTGCTGTTGTGGGTATTACCCTTTAATCATAAAGAGCCTAATGAGCCTTTTAATAAAAATGGAGTCGTTTTCAACCTCTTCCAGAGTATGCTAATTTTGGAGTCAGGGGCCAGGGAAGTAAAATCATAGCACTGTAATGCTCAGAGCAGCCTCCCAGAGTCCAGAAGGCCTGAAGCCAGTTTTTCCCTGGTTTACAAAATATATTTTTCCCTAATACACAAGGTGTATTTTATTCTCACATACTTTAACCAAAGCCCTTTATTCCGCCTCATAGTCTTGTACATTTCATTTTTGGTCCCCCAAGTTACTATGATAAAAAGGATCTCTAAGAATTGGCTTTGTTTAAGTACACTGATTTTCATAAAATCAGTGTTATATTATAACACTGTATTATAAAAGAGAGGTGAGGCTGGGGCACATTAAATTATCCTTAAGCCTTTAGTTGGTTTTTTTAAGACTGGGAACCAGTGCTTGTTTCCATGACTTCTTCAGGGAAGGAGGTGCTCACCTCAAGTTGATATTGCCTTATCTAATTTCTTTTTTTTGAGACAGAGTTTCACTTTATTGCCCAGGCTAGAGTGAGTGCCATGGCGTCAGCCTAGCTCACAGCAACCTCAAACTCCTGGGCTCAAGCAATCCTGCTGCCTCAGCCTCCCAAGTAGCTGGGACTACAGGCATGTGCCACCATGCCCGGCTAATTTTTTCTATATATATTAGTTGGCCAATTAATTTCTTTCTATTTATAGTAGAGATGGGGTCTCGCTCTTGCTCAGGCTGGTCTCGAACTCCTGAGCTCAAACGATCCGCCCACCTCGGCCTCCCAGAGAGCTAGGATTACAGGCTTGAGCCACCGCGCCCGGCCTGCCTTATCTAATTTCTACCTTGCCATCTTGATTGCCAAAAGATTTATCAGGTAAGCTGCTTCTATGGCTTCATCAAAAGGCTGTTTTTTCTCTTTTTTTTGTTTTTTTTCGAGACAGAGTCTCGCTTTTTTGCCCAGGCTAGAGTGAGTGCCATGGCGTCAGCCTAGCTCACAGCAACCTCAAACTCCTGGGCTCAAGCAATCCTGCTGCCTCAGCCTCCCGAGTAGCTGGGACTACAGGCATGCGCCACCATGCCCGGCTAATTTTTTCCATATATATTAGTTGGCCAATTAATTTCTTTCTATTTGTAGTAGAGACGGGGTCTCACTCTTGCTCAGGCTGGTTTCAAACTCCTGACCTCAAGCAATCCGCCCGCCTCGGCCTCCCAGAGTGCTAGGATGACAGGCGTGAGCCACTGCGCCTGGCCAAAAGACTGGTTTGTAAAGGAACCTTAAAGGGCATCCTCCGAGCATCCTCTGCTTGGCATGCTAGCCCTGTGGGCACTGCAGAGGCTGTCCACATGCTGAGCTGCTCTAGCCTACGTCTGCTCTGGTTACTTTAAAGTACATTTCCCTCTGGCTTGGTAACTTGTGTATCATTATGATAAAAAAGTAATTTGTTGAGGTAAAAAAAAAAAAAAGTCAACCTCTGGATGTCTATTTAAGCAGCTTGCCTCCTCCGTGGTAGAGTATTGTATTAGTGTCCTGTGACCGCTGCAACAAATTACTGCAAGTGTGGTGGCTTAAAACATCAGGTGTTTTATGGGAATAAAAGTTCCAAATCAAGTTAGCCACAGAGCCAGGTCCCTCCAGAGGCTCTGGGGAAGAATCTGCTCCTTGTCTCCTCTAGCTGCTGATGGCCGCTGGCACTACTCCTTGACCTGTGGCCACATCGCTCCAGTCTCTGCCCCCATGATCACATTGCCGTCGCCTCCTGTGTGTGTGTGTCCTTTCCCTCTCTGCCTGTCTCTCATAAGGATACCTGTGATGGCATCGGGGGCCACTTACATAATGCAGGATAGTCTCCTCCACTCCTTCTCCTCCTCCTCCTCAATTTAGCGACATCTACCAACATCCTTTTTCCAAGTAAGAAGCAACATTCATAGGTTCCAGGGAGTCGAATGTGGGCATATCTTTTTGGAGGCCCCACTCTGCCCACTGTAGGCATGTTGGTAGTAAAATCAGTGTTCTTAGGTATTCCTAGCCTTGCATTGGTCCTGGCCAGGAACAAGTGGGCAATAGCTATTTCCAAGACTATTTAGTGTTTAATTTGTATTTTCAAGGGTTAGCAGTGTACTCTAAGAAATCTAGACTATTGCCAATAGCTTATCCATTTAATACCTTCCACTATGCACTGACTATAATCTCTAAGGGCATCCATTACTGGGTGGGTGGCAGTGTCCCCATTTTAAAGCTGAGACATCCGTCTGGGGCCCCAGGAGTTGCAGAGGCAGGGATAACCCAGGTGTGTCCTTGACTGAGAGTGTGTTCTTCCTGCATAGCACACAGTCTTTTAAAAGGGTCAGTGCTGCAGTGGGTTGCATATTTTTTAAAGAGACAATATTAGTATCTTTGAAAGATTTCTTTTTCTCTCGCTGTTTGGCCGAAGCAGTGATTCTAAAAAATGTTGACTTTGACCATTGGATTGTGTGAGGCTAGTTTACTCTGACACTTTATAATCCGTTGTTTTATAGGTTGCCTTTGTATAATGCTTAGTTTAACATTTTTATTTGAAGTAATTCGATATGGTTCATTTGATGGCGACTGTTTAAATGAGCTGCTGGTTTTCTTTTTTCTTTCTTTTTTTTGTCCTTGTTTCTAGCATTGTATGTGCTTAAGAAAGGACAAGAGTTGGCTTCAGGACAAATGTTGGGTAACGCTCTATTTGTCAAAACAGCAAGCGGCTAGATCGAAAACTGTATCCCCCCCACCTGAGTGAAATTAAAATAACTGATGCTACAGTCACTCCTTTCTAGCCAGTGGTTACCCTTATTTTACACAGGAGCTTTAGTGAGCAAAATAAACGAGCTTATTTTGTGAGAGATGTCTGCATGCTTCCTACCCTGGATGATAAAATTAGTTTCTTGTAGCACATAAATATGTATAATGATGAGCCCTTGCACACAAGGTTCTTATGAAGCTTTTACTGCTGTGCCCTGAAGGAAATACCAAAACCATTTGCAAGTACAGTAGAGCTGGTAGTTGTTAAAGGTTTCAATTTTCCATTAGAAGGCTTGCCACTTGGGGTGATCTACAAATTAATTCTTTGCTCATATTGTGTTGAGATTAGATTTTACTCAACATTTCTGCATCTCAGTCTTCAGTGGTATGAGAGGGGTGGAAATTTACTCGAAAATCTCTTTTTTGAGATAACGTGGAAGTATTGTCTTAATGGAAGCAGAAAGGAGATGGATAAATGCACATTTTTGCTTGGGGAGTGAAATACTAGGTTTTTAGGAGAAAGACGGGTAAAAAGTATGAGGCTTGACGCTTTTTCTTTTTTTTTTTTTTAAGACAGAGTCTCATTCTGTCACAGGCTAGAGTGCGGTGACAAAGCCTACTTCACAGCAACCTCAAACTCTTGGGCTCAAGCAATCCTCCTGCCTCAGCCTCCCCAGTATCTGGGATTACAGGCGCATGCCACCATACCTGGCTAATTTTTCCTTATCTTAGGTAGAGACAGGATCTCACTCTTACTTAGTTAGGCTGGTCTCAAACTCCTGACCTCAGGCGATCCTTCCACTTTAACCTCCCAGAGTGCTAGGATTATGGGTGTGAACCACCACTGCTGGCCAGTTTTTCCTTTTGCTGTGGAGACGTTCCTTCTTTATTGAGACATGTCTTGACATTAGAAGTCTTTCTGGATCATTCGGGCCTGTGTGTATGTGTAAAAATCTGACATTGCATGGAACAAGCCCCTGTATTCGTACACCTCTGAGGTCTCTCTTAACCCTGGGATCTGATGGTTCATTAGTTTTCTTAGATGGTGATGGCAGTGTGCAGCAGCAGATGTAGCTGGAAAGCCTGATGCCCAGGTAGCAGCTTGTTTTGATGTAGGAAGGTTGCCCTTTTGATCTCTTGGCCGCATGGCTCTCCTCACTGCCTGTTCCCATTACCTTGAAAATTCACTCTACCCAAAGCTCTTTCTCAGACAGCAACCTGATTTCTTGTGTCTGGGCTCTGTGCCATTACACGAAGCTGTAATTTAATCAGCCCTTAGAGTATTATTAAAAAAACGTTTCTGGGATCTTGTATCCTGAGCTCTTAGCTTTACTCATATACCCCAGGGGCCCAGCTAGTGATTTAGGATGAAAATCCTTGTCCCTGGCTGCTCCTGTTAGAGGACTCCAGTGGCACCGTTTCACTTGCTATGTTGCCCAGGCTGGGCTTGAACTCCTGGTGTCAAGCAGTTCTCCTGGAAGCTTTGGAAACAGCTCAGGTTAACAGTCAGGTGGAGAAGGGCACCCACCAGAGAGAAAGCAGGGCCTGCTTGTGTAGGGCTAGAGTCTGAGTCCTATCCCTGCCCACATGGTGGCCAAGGGCAAGTCACTGAACTTGGAAAAACATGCTTCCTCGTTCCTTGTATAGGGGGACCCATGACTTCCCTGTCTGTCCTCTAGCCCTGAGAGGGATCGAATGAAGCTGAACAGGCAAGAATAAATATTGGTATTTTAGTCAGGACCTTTGTACTTAAAAAAAAATTTTTTTTCTGGCTAAAACAAAGAAAAAAGCCCACTCATAATTCCTCATCTGAAAAGAAAAAAAAGCTGTCATTTTAGTGAATTTCTTACTTGTCTGTGTTCTGCATCTATTTCATTTACTAATTGAGATCAGTGTTCCTCATTTACTGTTTGAGATTTTACTAGTTATATAATTATTATTTTTTAAGAGATAAGGCCTCTCTCTGTCACCCAGGCTGGAGTGCAGTAGCACAATCATAGCTCACTGCAGCCTCGAACTGCTGGGCTCAAGTGATCCTCCCACATCAGCCTCCCAGGTAGCTGGGACTACAGGTGTGTATCACCACACCCAGCTATTTTTTTTTTTTTTTGGTAGAGTTGAGGTCTCACTAAGTCGCCCAAGCTGATCTCAAACCCCTCACCTCGATCTCCTGAAAGGCTGGGACTAGGGGTTTCAGCCACCATGCCCAACTCTAGCTATATAATTTTATAACCTTAAAAAGATACCAGGTCATGGTGGCACGCACCTGTAGTCCCAGCTACTTGAGAGGCTGAGGCAGGAGAATTGCTTGAAGCCAGGGGTTCAAGCCCAGCCTGGACAACATAGCAAGACCCTATCTCAATTTGGAAAAAGAGACACAGTAAGAAATTTTTAAAAGATATTAAAACTAGTGGTCAGCATCATGCAGATGGCCTTTAGTGGTCTGCCAGGTAGGCCTGAGGTGGTTTACCCACAGCCTTCCTTGGTGGGTGGGCCTCTTGTCCATGTGCATCCCACTACACTGCCCTCACTTCAGTGCTTGATGTGACTGCTTTTTGCTGACTACTTAAAGTAGCCATCAGCCCACCTCTCCTGCTCACTTTCTTTTTCTGCCATCAGTTACAGTACTGGAAAGCCTGCTGCTTTGGGAGCAAAATTAAATATTTTATTTTAATTTCTGAATAAAACTAGTGATTTCCTATGTAGATTTAAAATGCAGAATTTTAAAGAACTGTAATGATCTTTTCAGTTCCCAGAGGTTGGAGCCTCCAAGCAGAGTATTCCTGAATTACCTTCAAGACAGCTTGCGTGCATTTGTACACATCACATTTTGTTTTCTTGAGCATAGCTGCACAAAATGGGTTAAAACCGGCATTATTTTGCAATTCTTTTATATACACTAGACAACTAGGGAATAGTTCAGATAAGCCATAGTCCAAGGCAAGCTATTGTGTCATCAAAGAATAACCTTTCATCTCAGTGCACTTGTTCTTAGAGCAGCCTAGTATGTTGTATGGTTGCCAGAATCTGTGTCTGAAGCTTCTTGGTAAGGCTGAAGAATTTTGATGAGGTTAGAGGTGTCTGATTCTTTGTTTTGTGTGTGTTACTCTTCCAGCTGTTTGCCAATCTTCAGTGCTGCATCGGTGGCTAAAGCTTAATTCGTGGCCAGTTCACAGAAACAGGTTGGACTTTTGCTAATGAGCTGCCGAGAGAATAGTTTGAGTAATCTCTTCTTTTTCTTCTTCTTAAAAATGAGAATGGCAGCTGTCAGCAGTAATTTCCTCCAATTTGTCACTTGCAGAGAACCTAGTGGCTTGCCACAGCTTGACGTCCTGGTGTCAGCCTGGTATAGAAGGCTCTTGGATTTCAAGGTAGTCCTTGGTATTTGTTTTAATAGTTCCGTGTTTTTCTAAGTCAAAATCATTTAATATAAACAAATCATTAAGACAAATACTTTTTGGAGAAGTTGGGCCAAATCATTATTATTCAGCTGATTACTGAATCGTCTTTAATGGTAATTAACAACACAACATTGAACATACTGTTTTCCTGTTAACTCAGTGATTTTCAGTCCAGAGTTTCTGAGTCAGTAGGTCTTGGATGGGGCCCAGGAATTTGCATTTCTAGCAAGTTCCCAGGTGA
This sequence comes from Mirza zaza, assembly GCA_008750895.1. Taxonomy (NCBI): domain Eukaryota; kingdom Metazoa; phylum Chordata; class Mammalia; order Primates; family Cheirogaleidae; genus Mirza; species Mirza zaza. Next base: position 28,406 of record VSMD01003223.1, read on the forward strand.
TGCTGATGGAGCAGGTAGAGAACATGTGGCCTTAAGGTTCCATGCTACCAAGTTGTGTATCTGAAATGAAATTCTTCAGTGACTAGCAAGCCTTAGACAGTCTAGGATACAGTGTCATACGTCCCTGGTCACAAAAAAGTTTGGAGAGTGGCTTTTTGTGAGTGCCATACAACACGTGGGTAACAGAGATGGGATGGCTCTCTGGATATTAACGCATTGTGTAGCCTATGCTGTGTAGCCTATTAAGAGACTGAGCTAAAGTTACCCAGTGTGCTGAGCAAAAGACCCTGGAGTATGCCATGCTTTACCCTTGAATCTTCCCAGATTTGTTTAACAGCCAGGATAACCAGCATTGCCAGTAGGGTACTCTTAGAATGTTTTTTGTTTTGTTTTGTTTTTTAAATGACAAATTCCACAAAGGGTAAAATTTATTTTATGGCATCTAGAATCGAACTTCAGTTACACAGTTAATTTTTTTTTCAATTTCTTTATTATGCTTGTATTTCTTTTTTTAAAAAAGTCTTCAGTGGGACAGTTACACAGTTTCTTAGGATAAAATTCTGGTGTAAAATTGGCCACTGTATATTGGGAATTTCAGTTTTAGTCTTCTATAGAGTTAATGCCAATCCTTTTAGAGAATAAGTGGGAAAATAGTATTTCATCAGAAAGCTTTAAGAAATGTGGCAGGACTCCTGCACACAGTCTAGAAGGTCCCTACCATGTTATAGCCATCTCAAATTTTCACTAAATTTGAAAGAATGTTTCACACAAGTGTTAGTCCAAGGATCTTTTTGATATCTGCAGATGAAAGTCCTTCTGGGAGAGATTGTTCTTTAATACAATGCTCAGTGATGGGACATCCTTTCATGTATTTATCAGCATTTCTGCTTGCCTAGTTCATTTCCTTTTTTGTTAAGACGAAAACTGTCGAGTTAGATGCTCCGTATGTGAAGTATTTTATCAGATCATTCCAGGGAGTCGGTACAGGCCCTTTGGCAGCCAGTTTGGATGAGGCATGCATGCAATGAAATGTTTTAATTTTACTTCAAAAGGGCAGGGGCC
>VSMD01003224.1:0-56476 GCA_008750895.1 Mirza zaza
GGCCGAGGTGGGCGGATCATTTGAGCTCAGGAGTTCGAGACCAGCCTGAGCAAGAGCGAGACCCCATCTCTACTATAAATAGAAAGAAATTAATTGGCCAACTAATATATATAGAAAAAAATTAGCCGGGCATGGTGGCGCATGCCTGTAGTCCCAGTTGCTTGGGAGGCTGAGGCAGCAGGATTGCTTGAGCCCAGGAGTTTGAGGTTGCTGTGAGCTAGGCTGACGCCACGGCACTCACTCTAGCCTGGGCAATAAAGTGAGACTCTGTCTCAAAAAAAAAAAAAAAAAAAAAATTTAGTAAGCCCCTACTATGTGCAAGCAACTTCCTCAAAACTAATTAATTACAAATTCAAGTGGGATTATTCAAAAGAGTAAAAAATATCCTCATTAAACTTCCATGAGAGGCTCATGGTACCACTAATAGAAGTCAGGAAAACAAGGCTTTGAACATCCAGGATTTTGCAGGTATAACAGTAACAGGCCTCGACATCACTTAACACCACCAAGGTTTAATGAAACAGATTAGTGGTTGCCCAGGTCTGGCAGGGACACACCGCAAAATCACCTGTCTAAATAGTTTTTATTGTATTCACAAAGTGTTTAACCATCACCACAGCCACTTTTTTTTAATAAAAAAAATTGTATTTACTTAGAAGCATTCAGAATGTCAACAAAACAGCTGCAACTTTTTTTTTGCAATTACAGAGTGGTATTCAGTTAACAGAACAACAATTATTTCTTATAAGCTGCATCAGAGACAACTGAAGATGAAAAAACTACCATCCCCATATATAACTAATTTGTGCTGTGCACCAACAAGAACCTGCTTTAAATTTCCATGCCAATTTACAACTCCCATACTGTACCAGGCAAGGTTAGTGGCTACTGAAAATACCACCAGGACAGGGCTAGCTAAAGACACATTCGGTAGTGTGTTAACTATACAAAAAAAGACACTGTACAGTTTAAAAACAAATCTTACACAGCCTTACATTTCAATTTTTTTCTTTATAAGGAGTGAGTTGTGTACGGGGGCGTTAAATGCTTTATAGACAAGAAAAAAAACTGCGCTAGAACCAACTTATTCATCATCATCATCTTCTTTTTCATCTTCATCTTCTTCATCGTCCTCCTCCTCTTCATTCTCTTCATCTTCCTCATCTTCCTCCTCTTCCTTCTTTTTCTTGCTTTTGTCAGCCTTGACGACTCCCTTTTTTGCTGCATCAGGCTTTCCTTTAGCTCGGTATGCAGCAATATCCTTTTCGTACTTTTCCTTCAGCTTTGCAGCCTTCTTTTCATAAGGCTGCTTATCATCTACAGCAGTGTTATTCCACATCTCTCCCAGTTTCTTTGCAACATCACCAATGGAAAGGCCAGGATGTTCTCCTTTGATTTTAGGGCGATACTCAGAACAGAACAAGAAAAAGGCCAAAGGAGGCCTCTTGGGTGCATTGGGATCCTTGAACTTCTGTTTCAAGGGGGGAAACTTTTGTTTCCCCTTTAGGAGGGATATAGGTTTTCATTTCTATTTCATAATGGGCCTTGTCCACCTTTGCCATATCTTCAAACTTTCCTTTCTCTTTAGCAGACATGGTCTTCCACCTACCTCTCTGAGCACTTCTTAGAAAACTCTGAGAAGTTGACTGAAGCATCTGGGTGCTTCTTCTTGTGCTCCTCCCGGCAAGTTTGCACAAAGAATGTGTATGATGACATTTTGCCTCTCGGCTTCTTAGGATCTCCTTTGCCCACGTTTAGTTATTTTTCCTCAGCTAGGCACAGAGTTGCCTAGTGCCCGTCTGGCTCTCACTTGCCTCGGCACTGTCTCTATGAAGCTTAATGTACTGCAATGGCTCCACAGCCACTTTTAGAACATTTTCATCACCCTAGAAAGAAATCCGGCACCCCGAAGGCATCATGCCCCAAGTCCTCTTTCCATGCCTGGTTAGAAAATCCCCAGGTGGGGACAGTGCACAGGGAATAATGGTTTTCAGGGCATTGCCTCAGAGCTGGGTGTCATGCTTCTTTCCTGTCCCTCAGTCTTGGAGACATTTCAAAAGATGCCTCAGCCAGGGAGCCTGCTCTGACTAATGCGAAACCCAGGGAAATCTAACAGGCACCACTCGTCTTGCCTCCAGCCCTAACAACCTTTTGATCATAAGACCTGACACCCTGTAAGTACTTGGGAAGCGCCTGCTGAATGAACGCATGACTTGACATGTTTATGTGCGTTATATGCACACACTACACGCTGCGTATATGTGAGCTAAACGTGCCTATTTATTCACCCACATGACCTCTTGCAGAAACCGTTTTCAAACTTTTAAAAATAATGGGATTTTATGTGAAAAACAACAGGAACAACACAACAATAAAATCCAAAATGTTTTGTTTTTGTTTTAATCCTTTTGAATGAGGACGAACAAAAATTTTAATTTATATTTTTTTGTTCTTTTTTTTTTTCCCCAAAAAAATTATGGCTTGTTGGAGCAAACTGTTTTAAAACACCAACATCACCAAGTGTTATGAGATTGTAGAGCAACTGGAACTCTCCTACATTGCTGGTGGGAATATAAAATGGTACATTCTGAAGTGATGGGCCTTGTAATAAAAATCAATAAATGAATAAATAAAAATAAAATGGTACAACTACTAACAGCCACTTAACATACATATTGACCTTGTGATCCAGCAATTCCACACCTGGGTATTTACCCAAGAGAAATGAAAACATGTCTACACTAACATTTGTCCAAGAATGTTTATAGCAGCTTTATTCATAGTAGTCCCAACTGGAAGCAACTCAAATGTCTATCAAGAGAATAAATGGGCCGGGTGCGGTGGCTCACGCCTGTAATCCTAGCACTCTGGGAGGCCGAAGCAGGAGGATCGCTCAAGGTCAGGAGTTCGAAACTACCCTGAGCAAGAGTGAGACCCCATCTCTACTATAAATAGAAAGAAATTAATTGGCCAACTAATATATATAGAAAAAATTAGCCGGACATGGTGGCGCATGCCTGTAGTCCCAGATACTCGGGAGGCTGAGGCAGAAGGATCGCTTGAGCCCAGGAGTTTGAGGTTGCTGTGAGCTAGGCTGACGCCATGGCATTCACTCTAGCCTGGGCAACAAAGCGAGACTCTGTCTCAAAAAGAAAAAAAAAAGAGAGAGAATAAATGAATTGGGGCACATCCATACAGTGGAATACTACCCAGCAATGAAAAGAAGAGAGAACAAACCACCCTTACACATGACAGCATAAAAGAATCTCAAAAACATGCTGAGCAAAAGAAGCCAGACACAAGAGAGTACATAAAATATGATTCTATTTATCTGAAGTTCTAAAACAAACAAAAATCAAGCTATAATGATAGAAAGCTGACTAGTGGTTGCCTGGGACCTGGGAAATTTTTTTTTTTTGAGACAGAGTCTCACTCTGTTGCTCGGGTTAGAGTGCTGTGGTGTCAGCCTAGCTCAAACTCCTGGGCTCAAGCAATCCTTCTGCCTCAGCCTCCTGAGTAGCTGGGACTACAGGCATGTGCCACCATGCCTGGCTAATTTTTTCTGTATATTTTTAGGTGTCCAAGTAATTTCTTTCTATTTTTAGTAGAGATGGGGTCTCGCTCTTGCTCAGGGTGGTTTCGAACTCCTGACCTTGAGCGATCCTCCTGCCTTGGCCTCCCAGAGTGCTAGGATTACAGGTGTGAGCCACCTCGCCCGGCCAAGATGGAAATATTTTATATCTTGAGTGTGGTGGTGGTGATTTTGTAGATGGATACACGTGTCAAAAATCATTGAGCTGTACATTTAAAATGGTGCATCTTATGTATGTAAATGATATCTCAAGAAATTGATTATAACACAAAATTTTTAAAAAATCTCTGACAAAATGCCAGACTGTTAATCAGTTTATGCAAGGCAAAAGATAATAAAACAAAAGCTAAACCTGCTTTGTGACCCATAATTCTAATGGGGAGGACTAGAAAGAGAGTGGTGTTGGAATGACAGACTTGGGCTCAGATCCCTTAGCTTGGGCAAGTCACTGAAACTTTATGAGACTCAGTCTCTGTCTGTAAAATAAAGATAATAACAGTAACAGTATAAAATAATGAAGACTTGAATAAAAGGCTGTTTCTTTTTGTGTGCCCTATCTGGGTCACAGAAGACAGAATTTTGAACCTTCCTTTACCTGACAAATTTGTATTGTTCGTTCTCAGGCAGGGCCTTGACTTCATCTGAGAAAACTTGTGCTGACCCAAGGGGAAGATCCTTATAATAATACTGCACTCTTACAGAGTACTCTGTATGTATAGGCACTATTCTAAGCTATCTCCATAAATCATTTAATCTCCACGACACTCTATGAGGTAGGTAATATTTTAATTCCATTTTACAGAAAAAGAAACTGAGGCCTGGAGAAGACAACAGCTAGTAAATGACACAACTTGGATTTGAATCCAGAGCCTTTGGCCCAGGGTCCATGTTCTTCACTGTCAAGCTAACATGTCTCTTGCTGACAAAGTTGTAATTTGAGATAAAGAAGGGAAAAGGATTTAGAAACACTAGCTTTACACAAACTTAAATATGAACAAAACCCAGTACTTTTCATATCAGTACTTTTACAAAAAATAGTGAGACCTGTTTTCATGTCGGTTTGGAACATCCTGCTCTGTTTCTAGTCTCAATTGTTAATGGTCTTTCTGGAGAGCAGGCTGGAACTGCTAACCAGAGCAAAAAGGGATCTAGTTAGGGTGATCAACCATCCTACGTTGAGCAGTGAAAGTCCTGTATCCTGGAATAGCCCTTAGTCCTGGTCACCCTTGGCCTTGCTGTCCTCCACAGAAACATCCTTCTTTGCTTGGTTCGCACTCACTCCAAACCCAACCAGACTGAGGAAGTTCACCAGGTATACACCAGTATGGCTACACCAGTTGGTATGTTGAAACATTTCTGTATTGGTTGGTATATTTGCTTCCTTGTCACTCCTCCCCAGATCCAGCCACTAAAGGGTTAATGTCAGGCACAGCAGAGGTCTTCTAGAATGCTGCTCTATCACAGGAACTGACATCTTTGCTGAGGCCATACCAGTTGTTAAATAATTTAAATATCATCCCTGATCACAACAATGTAAAATACAAATTTGTATAAGCCATGCCAAGGCCGGGCACGGTGGCTCACATCTGTAATCCTAGCACTCTGGGAGGCTGAGGCAATAGGATCCCTTGAGCCCAGGAGTTTGAGGTTGCTGTGAGCTAGGCTGACGCCATGGCACTCACTCTAGCAACAAAGCGATACTCTGTCTCAAAAAAAAAAAAAAAAAATATATATATATATATATATATAAGCCATGCCAAAAAGAGAATTTGGAGTGATAGGATTAATTAAATGCTTTTATATTGGGTCCTCTTTTTGTAAAGTTGCTGATGTTCATCATGAGCATGAACCATCATGATGGTGAAAGGAGAGCACCTGCTCTAGGGTTAAGCGTGAGACTTGACTGCATCTTGGTGGTGGCAGGCCTCAGCTTCATTCAAGAAGAGGCTTTGAGCTAGTGGAATCAATCTTTGGGGAGGATTTGGCTTGGCCCTTTGGACAAGTGCCTGTGGCATCAGGGAAGATGGGGCTGCCCACAGTCTTCTTATCATTTGGCAAGCCGTGCCTCACCATGCATTCATTCATTCCACAAATAGTTAATAATAGACTCCTACTAAATGGGCTACCACTGGGGCGGTAAGAGCTCAAAGTTGTGTATGTATAAGACCTTCTTGTCCTCTACTTGCCTACAGTCTAGTTGAAGTTTGAGATACGCACACAACAAACATGGAGTGTCCTCAAAATTAGGGAAACAGGCAATGAGTTCAGAGAAGCAGGGGTTGATGAGGGTAGAGCAAGGTGAGGGGAAGAGATGAGCCCTGTTTTGTTCACTGCTGTACACCCAGCACTTTCCACGGTGCCTGGCCTGGTGGGTTCACAAAGAACCTCACCAATTGAATAAGTGAGAGGAAACTATCCATAATCCTTCCATTCAGAGGTAACCTTTGCTGACGTGTTGATGCATTTTCTCTTTTTTATTCCAAGTATACAATAAATAATTTTTTAAATTTCAGAAACATTTTTCTTTGCAAAGGTAACGTGTTTATTATAGAAAAAGGAGAAAATGCTGGTAGCAACATAATGTTAACAGCTAACACGTGCTTAGCACTCATTACATGTCAGGCAAAACAAGCTTCCCACCTACTGGGAGTGACTCTCCACATTTTGGTACGCATCTTTCAGATAGGTCCCTCTAACTGTACACTTTCTTTAAATTCTTGGGCTCAAACTATTTATATAATTCTGTATCATTTAAAATTATCATTTAACACTTCCCATGGAATTGATTCTCTTAAGAATCATTTTCAGTGGCTGCTCATTCGCCCATCCTGGGGGTATGTGTACAGGGATTCACTATAGGTTTTTGAGTGGGAGAGTGATAAAAAAAATGTTGATTTAGGAAGTTTGGGTGGACTAAAAATGAACAAAACAGACAGGGAGGCAGGTAGGAGGTGCTTATTGTGACAAAGGACACCAGAAGGCAGAGAAGGAATCAGGACCACGGAGGAAGGAAAGGAAGGAGTCCAAGTGCATCGTGAGGTCTGCAGGCTTTTAAGGGTCCAGCTGCTTCTCTAACTCATTAAACTGAGCTAATTATGTTCCCAATTGTCAGAAATAAGGAAGTTAGGAGGGGGCTCAATTAATTAAAGGAGAGGGGAATCCTTTCAGATGAACATTTTGGGTGGCAACTCTTGCAGGTATTTCAGAAATACTAGCTAGGGCTTGAGTGCAAGGTCTGAGCAGAGAAGTTGGAGGGCAGTAGCAGTAGGATCAGCTGTAAGGAGGGTAGAGAGAAAGGAAGGGGGAAGTGGAGGCTAAGGCTGGCTGTGGGGGCGTGGGAGGGCAGGGCAGAAGCCCAGGAGCCAACCTGAGCTGAAGGGCTGCCTGGAGAGTGTGGGGACCAGAGACTTGGGACCCGGAGGGTAGGCCAGCAACACCATGGGTCCAACTCAACACAGACTGCTAAATTCACCACAAACTCCTTCCTAGGACACAGCACACGGAACAGGAAATGACCTCTGGTGACCCAAAAAAGCTTAACTGGAAAGCTTGAAAAGTGTGCAGTCTAATTATTACATTATTACTGTTATATTATTATCAGTATGTTAGTAAACAAGTGTTAAATATAAAATTCTTTTTCTTGCATCTTCTCTTTATTTCAAAGCTTTCTGACCTGCCTAGCTTCTAAGCAGCAGGCCTGATTTTGGGGTCTTGGAGTAGAGTATGCAGAGGAAATAGAAAAAGACAGTGTAAAGTACATTTCACTCACAAAGAACCTCCATCTGTGTGGAGTTTTTGAATAAACTCTTCCTCATCACTGGTGTTCTTTTGATTTCTTTCTTTCTTTTTTTTTTTTTTGAGATAGAATCTCACTTTGTTGCCCAGGCTAGAGTGAGTGCCGTGGCATCAGCCTAGCTCGCAGCAACCTCAATCTCCTGGGCTCAAGCGATCCTACTGCCTCAGCCTCCCGAGTAGCTGGGACTACAGGCATGCGCCAACATGCCCGGCTAATTTTTGTATATATATTTTTAGTTGGTCAATTAATTACTTTCTATTTTTAGTAGAGACGGGGTCTCAGGCTGATTTCGAACTCCTGACCTGAGCAATCCGCCCGCCTCAGCCTCCCAGAGTGCTAGGATTACTGGCGTGAGCCACCACGCCCGACAGTAAATTTAAATAAGATACAGGATTCTCAAAAATGCCTAATAAGAATTTGACCACACCTGAGGGTGGACCTGTGGCTGGCTTGTTCATTCTGGGACTGACTGCCACTTACTAGTTTCTTGATCTTGGGGCAGATCCCCTAATTCTGGGACCTACCCTCTGGGCTTCAGTATACTCACTGATAAAATGGAAATAAATACACACACACTGCCACACCTCCTCAGACACATTCCTCCCCCAAGCCCCCCACCTCACCCCACTCCCCACTGCAGCAATCTCACCTAGGTTCTTATGAAACAGGGCAAACTATAGCACTTTTGCAAGTCTAGAGCCCCATACGACTGTGTTGGACATTTTAGAAGCAAGATATTGCTACTTTTTTACTACCATGATTCAATGTCAGGTTTAGTTTTTTTTTTTTTTTTTTTGGTTAAACTGTTTATTTTAGATCAGTTTAAATTTACAGAAAAATTGAGAAGAGTGTTTTCATATACCTCACACCTATGTTCTTCTGTTATGAACATCTTACATTAGTATGACACATTTGTCAAAATTAATGAACCAGGGCCGGGCGCGGTGGCTCACGCCTGTGATCCTAGCACTCTGGGAGGCTGAGGCGGGCGGATTGCTCGAGGTCAGGAGTTCAAGACCAGCCTGAGCAAGAGCGAGAACCCGTCTCTACTATAAAATAGAAAGAAAGTAATTGGCCAACTAATATATATAGAAAAAATTAACCGGGCATGGTGGCGCATGCCTGTAGTTCCAGCTGCTCGGGAGGCTGAGGCAGAAGGATTGCTTGAGCCCAGGAGTTTGAGGTTGCTGTGAGCTAGGCTGATGCTACGGCACTCACTCTAGCCTGGGCAACAAAGTGAGACTCTGTCTCAAAAATAAATAAATAAATAATGAACCAGTATAGCTACATTATCATTAATTAAAGTTCCCATTCTATTCAGATTTCCTTAGTTTTTACCTAATGCTTTTTCTGGTCCAAGGTCCCATTCAGCATACATCACATTCTCATGATATCATAGGAAGGTGCATAATATCAATTTATCACTGTCGATTTTTTTCTTTTTTCTTTTTGAGACAGAGTCTCACTCTGTTTCCCAGGCTAGAGTGCGGTGGCATCAGCCTAGCTCACAGCAACCTCAAACTCCTGGCCTCAAGCAATCCTTCTGCCTCAGCCTCCCGAGTAGCTGGGACTACAGGCGTGCACCACCATGCCCAGCTAATTTTTTCTCTATATTTTTAGTTGGCCAATTAATGTCTTTCTATTTTTAGTAGAGACGGGGTCTCGCTCTTGCTCAAGCTGGTTTCAAACTCTTGACCTTGAGCAATCCTCCCGCCTCGGCCTCCCAGAGTGCTAGGATTACAGGCGTGAACCATCTCTCCCTGCCCATCACTGTTGATCTTAATCTTGATCACCTGACTGAAGGAGTAGTGTTTGTCAGGATTCTCTATTGTAAAGTTACTTTTTTCCCATCCTTTTCATACCGTACTCTTTGGAAGTCACTATGAACCGCCCACACTGAAGGTGTAGGGCAGAGTATCTACATACATTATTTGGAATTCTTCTATATGGGAGATTGGTCTATTGTCCCCCATTCACTCATGTATTCAATCATTTATTGATATAGGATCAGTACAGACTTATGGACATTTATTCTTTGGGTTGTAATCCAATACTACTTTATTTTGTTCCTCATTGGAAACTCTTTTGGCTCCTGTGTCCATTTGAAATACCCCCCACCTTCCTGTTTTTTGTTTGTTCATTCACTTAGAACTTCCTTAATTTCTACACCACAAAATACTCCAGGCTTATCTTGGATATTTCTTGTCTTGTCCTAGAATCTACCATTTCTCCATGGAGAATGTCAGGCCAAGTTTTAATCCTAGCAAATGTGTATCGAGCTGGAAGTTGGGGCAAAAGATCTGGCAGGTGGGCAGGAATAAGGCCCAACCCACTCTTAGGAGGTGACTTTCCCAGCAGTTGCAGCCAGAATTGCAAGTCATTAGCTGAGAAATAGGTGACTCAACAGCTCCCCAGGTTGTCTCCTCCCTCCCCCTCTTGCTGACAAGACTGTCCCTAAACCAGCTCAGACAGAGGGACCTAGGTCAGAAAGTGTCCCCACCCATGAAGCCAGAAAAGAATGGCCTGTCTCAGGCCAAGTCAGGGTTTTGGCTCATGCCCATCAGACATCTCCCCCATTTGTGTATTTATACCTTTCCTACCTGCAGAAAGGATTAAACAGGATTACCCTCAAATTTACAGCTACAATAAATCTATTATTATTATTTTTTCGAGACAAGGTCTCACTCTGTCACCCCAGCTAGAGTGCAGTGGTTTCATCATAGCTCACTGCAACCTCAAACTCCTGGGCTCAAGCGATCCTCCTGCCTCAGCCTTTCAAGTAGCTGGGACTACAGGCATGTGCCACCATGCCCGGCTAATATTTTATATTTTTTGTAGAGACTGGGGGTCTCAGTCTTGCTCAGGCTGGTCTTGAACTCCTGACCTCAAGCAATCCTCCTGTCTTGGCCTCCCAAAGTACTAGGATTACAGGCATGAGCCACTACACCAGCCTAAAACTATTATTAAAACCCAGGTAAAAGGACAAGAGAACTGTAAAAATAAAAAAAAACAACTGTGTGTATGTGTGTGTGTGTGTGTGTGTTTAGTAATTTTTCCCAGACACCTGGGCTGAGACAGCTTTCCTAGGATCCCTGGATCTCAGATTGCTGGCATCAGAAGGGCTTTCAGAAATAAACATGCTTCACCTGTCATTTTACAGCACTGAGACGGATGAAATGATTTTGCAGAAGTGACACAGCTAGTGACCTGAAGAACTGGGAACACTGGGACAGGTCTCTTGATGTCCAGGTGTTTTTAAATCTCTTGCCTTTTCCAGGAGAACAAAAAGAACAGCTTTTGGATTTTCTAGGGGCATACAAAGGCTGGACAACACATATGACCTCTTTCATTTGCTAGATGAATAAATTTATGTGGAAGTGCCTGAGAGGTCTTTGAGGGTTTGGAGCTATAATTGGGGATTATTAGCATCCCTAGACATTCTGGTGTAGGAATATAGGATGTAGACATTGCGTTGCAGAAGTGGATACAGGGGATCTTATCGTTTTCCCATAGTCAAGATTTTAGGATGGGTGCAGTGGTTCATGCCTGTAATTTTCAAAAAAAAAAAAAAAGATTTTAATATTTAGGTCAGCAACTTTCTAGCTATTGTCCTCTCCTTTTTTTTTTTTTTTTTCGAGACAGAATCTCGCTTTGTTGCCCAGGCTAGAGTGAGTGCCATGGCGTCAGCCTAGCTCACGCAACCTCAAACTCCTGGGCTCAAGCAATCCTGCTGCCTCAGCCTCCCAAGTAGCTAGGACTACAGGCATGCGCCACCATGCCCGGCTAATTTTTATATATATATATATTAGTTGGCCAACTAATTTCTTTCTATTTTTATAGTAAGACGGGGTCTCACTCAGGCTGGTTTTGAACTCCTGACCTCGAGCAATCCGCCCGCCTCGGCCTCCCAGAGTGCTAGGATTACAGGCGTGAGCCACTGCGCCTGGCCTGATTTAGAGATTTGAAATCATAGATTTTTATATCACCAACTCACTGAGAAGTAGGATTATCTCTTCTCTTTAATATTCACTGCCCCCTCCTCACCCCAACAGTCTCCCTTCCCAAAACTCTGGAATGGCTGGCTCCCTGTGTGAAGGCGTTTTCAATGATCTTTATATAGGCTGAGATGAAAGACTGCCTTGGAGATCAGAGAAAGGATCCTGGGCCTGGTGTCACTCCAGTGTGGCTGCAATAAAGAGACAAAATTAGCATCAGGCTACTCTTTACTTGCTCTCTCGGTGACCTTCCTTGGGCTACCTGGGAGTTCTCTCAGTTTGCAAACTCCTTCTAGGGTAAGGTCAGTGGGTGGCCCAGAACAGCATCTGCAAATAGGTAATTATGGGCTTTTGATGATGATGAAGATAATATTAGGTACTTTGGGGACTTATACAATATTCAGATGGGGAACTGCCCTTGAAGATCCTCTCCAGCTAGCTTCTCAGCACCCTGAATTCCTTTAGCAGAGGTCAGTGAAGGTGTTCAAACCCTGCCTTCAGGCGGAGTCTAAGGGAAGCTCTTCTGTGAAAGGGAGTACAGTGCATTCCTGCCTGCTGTGCTCATGCTTGAGTTTCTCTGCCTCTCTCGTGATTTGTGGAGGGTTGACCCTTGAACAACACGAATTTGAATTCTGTGGGCCCACTTATACATGGTGTTTTTCCAACAAAATTAACACCCAATGTGTCTGTCTCTCCTGCCTCCCCTTCTACCTCCTCTACCTCTTCCGCCTCTGCAAGACCACCCCCTCCTCTTCCTCCTCCTCAGCCTACTCAATGTGGAGACCACAGGATGAAGACCTTTATGATCCTCTTCCATTTAATGAAGAGTAAATATATTTTCTCTTCCTTATGATTTTCTTAATATAACACTTTCTTTTCTCTAGCTTACTTTATCGTAAGAATACAGTATATGATACATATAACACACAAAATATGTGTTAATCAACTAAGTTATCGGTAAGATTTCCAGTCAATAGTAGACTATTAATAAAGCTTTTGGGGAGTCAAAAAGTTACATGTGGACTTTTGACTGCAGGGGTATCAATGCCCCTAACCTTCCCATTGTTCCAGGGTCAACAATATCAATAAAATTATCTCAGCGTTTTAATACTCATACAAACATATACACGGAGTTTTTTGTTTTAAATTAAAAAGGTATAATTGGAACATTTGTTTAACTTGAACATGTTATATGCTCTGCAACCTGCTCCCTCCTCCTAACAATAAATCGTGGATGTCTATCTGTTCTTGGTATTCTCATCTGGCGATTCTTTGTCCTTGTACCTGCGTGGTGCTTTGAGCGTCAGCTTTTCGCCTGCCTGTCCTCCTCCCGGTGCGTTCAGATTGCCGGGCCTCGCGGGTGCCTGCGTGGGGAGGTCCGGGCGGGTGGGCCGGGTCCCGGGCCGCTCGGGACATGCAGATGAGGTGGGCGGGGCCCTACATATACCCGCGGGTAGCGTTGGGACGGCGCGCCCAGCCGGGACCGGCACAGTCAGCGGCAGTCAGCGGAACCTGCTCTCCCGAGCGCTGCGGAGCTGGTCCCGGGCTGGCCCCTCTGCAGCCCCCGGAGCGGGCCATGCCGCCGCGGGAGCTGAGCGAGGCCGAGCCGCCGCCCCCGCTCCGGGCCCCGACCCCTCCTCCGCGGCGGCGCAGCGCGCCCCCCGAGCTGGGCATCAAGTGCGTGCTGGTGGGCGACGGCGCCGTGGGCAAGAGCAGCCTCATCGTCAGCTACACCTGCAATGGGTACCCTGCGCGCTACCGGCCCACAGCGCTGGACACCTTCTCCGGTACGTTCAACGGCCCCGGCGGCCGCGTGGCTGGGGGTAGGGCTGTGCGCCTGGGAGATAGGGCGCGCGTCGCGGCGGGAGGGTACGGAAGACCCCGGGTAGGAGGCGGGACCGGGCCTCTAGGTGGCGCCGGCGCGACCTGGTGGGACTCAGGACGCTCTTCCTAACTCAGTCTCTCCGCGTCCCGCCCCTGCAGTGCAAGTCCTGGTGGATGGAGCCCCTGTGCGCATTGAGCTCTGGGACACAGCAGGACAGGTGAGAAGCAGGGAGCAGCCTTTGCTGGTCTTGGGGGAGGTGGGCTGGGCGCTAGGAGGACTCCAGATGGAACAGGAATGGAGAAGGCCTTGGGCTCTTGGAATCTGAGGTCTCCAGCCCCTGGCGAGAAGTGAATTCCTGTTCCATGTGGCAGGAAATAACCCTACTAACGACCTGGCCTTCCCGCCCCAGGAGGACTTTGATCGACTTCGCTCCCTCTGCTACCCTGATACGGATGTCTTCCTGGCATGCTTCAGTGTGGTGCAGCCCAGCTCCTTCCAAAACATCACAGAGAAGTGGCTGCCCGAGATCCGCACTCACAACCCCCAGGCGCCTGTGCTGCTGGTGGGCACCCAGGCCGACCTGAGGGACGATGTCAATGTACTGATTCAGCTGGACCAGGGGGGTCGAGAGGGCCCTGTGCCCCAACCCCAGGCCCAGGGTCTGGCAGAGAAGATCCGGGCCTGCTGCTACCTTGAGTGCTCAGCCTTGACACAGAAGAACTTGAAGGAGGTGTTTGACTCTGCCATTCTCAGTGCCATTGAGCACAAAGCCCGGCTGGAGAAGAAATTGAATGCCAAAGGTGTGCGCACCCTCTCCCGCTGCCGCTGGAAGAAGTTCTTCTGCTTTGTTTGAGCAGCTATGGCAGCATAGCTAGTGGTAGGCAGGAGGCCAGAGACTTCTGGAACCTGGGGCATGGGGCCTTTGAGGGGGCTATTGGCAGTGCCTGGCCACCCCATGGGACTTAGTTCCCTTCTGAACACTTGGGAAACATGGGCCTCTAACTGCCCACCCTGATGTACCAGGGTGAGCCTAGGGCTTGGAAGAGGGAAGGCTCTGATGTGGATTTCTCCAATCAAGGCTCACAGAGAAAACCCAGCACTTTGATTTTCATAGGATGGGCCTAACAATGTCACCCACCCTAGAACAGTTTAGGATCCAATTCCCAGTTTCTTGTCAGGAGCCATCAGGTCAGTCTGGCTGAATCAGGACCCCTTGTGGTGGTCCCCACCCCCTCCTTAGCACAGAGGTGAGGAAAAGCCTGGGGAGCAGCCAGTCGTCTTGGAGGGGTGGAAGGTATTCAGCCTTGATTTGGAGAGAAGTTTAGGATGGAGGAGGTAGGACAGAGGCTAGTGAGCGATCGAACAGAAAGAGAGGCCTCAGAGCCATGGGAGGTCTGGGCCTGGAAGGAGGAAGACAGGAGGAGGAGAGCAGGGAAGTGGGCCAGCTGAGGAGCAGCTGACACCTGGGCTGCCCTCCACCCCCAAGGCCAGGGAGGGCAGGGCTGGTCCCTGGGAAGAACTGGGTCTTGAGGCTCCCTAGGCACTGCCCAAACTGGCTGGGCCAGGAGTAGGGCAGGAAGTGAGAGTCAAGGCCCAGCAAAGGGAGGGGGAGGAGCTGCAAATTAGAGCCTGGAGGAGGGAGGGGTTGGGGGTCATCCCTTTCCTCAAGGTCACACAGCCTAGAAGGTAAAACAGTGCAGACTCTGCAAATAAAACCTTACGTTTGTGAACCTGCTTTCTCTGTCATTTCCTGGAACGGCCATGCCGCTGCTTCCTTGTAACCCTCAGGGGGGCCAACTGCCTGGATAGAGACAGGTTGGGTACCAAAGGACTGAGGCTGGGTCGAAGGGTGGGGCTGGGCTGGGCTGGGCTGGGCTGGGGGGTTGGTAGTGTGATGGGAACTGGATTGGGGGGGCAGATGTGGAGCTCCCCAGTGAGGCTTAGCTGGTTCCCAGGAGAGCTAGCGTGGGAAGCAGCCTGGAAACGGGTTTCCCCAGGTGTCTGCGCCAGAGCTGCGTTCCCATGACCTCACCAGGTGGGTGGGGCCCCTCCCTCCCCTCTCCCCCTCCTTCCTAGAGCAAGCGCTGCTCTGCACTGGGTCTCAGGGCAATCCGAGCCCTCTAACCTTTCTGCTCCCATCCTTCTGATGGTTTGCACGGTCTCAGGTTAGGGGACCCCCCTCCAGTGCACAGGACCCCCTTCCAGTGCACAGCCAGAACAGGAAGGGAACCCGCATACAGCCTAAACCTCAACCACTGGCCAGTCTTGGCAACTAAGGACCTGGTGAAGGTCAGGGTGCTGGCTGTACACAATTTAAAGAGGTTTGGGCTGGACACGGTGGCTCACGCCTGTAATCCTAGAACTCTGGGAGGCCGAGGTGGGTTGATTGCTCAAGGTCAGGAATTCAAAACCAGCCTGAGCAAGAGTGAGACCCTGTCTCTACTAAAAATAGAAATATTAATTGGCCAACTAAAAATATATATGTAAAAAATTAGCTGGGCGTGGTGGTGGAGTAGTCCCAGCTACTCGGGAGGCTGAGGCAGGAGGATTGCTTGAGCCCAGGAGTTTGAGGTTGCTGTGAGCTAGGCTGACACCAGGGCACTCTAGCTCGGGCAACGGAGTAAGACTCTGTCTCAAAAAAATAAAATAAATAAAGAGGTTTGGCCCCAGAAATCCTGTGCAAGTGGGGTTCATTGGGAAAGGACCTTACCACTCTGGGAGGCTGAAGTAGAGGATTGCTTGAGGTCAGGAGTTCGAGACCAACCTGAGCAATAGCAAGACCCTGTCTCTATTAAAAATAGAAAAATTAGCCAGGCACTGTGACATGTGCCTGTAGTCCCAGCTACTTGGGAGGCTGAGGCAGGAGAATCGCCTGAGCCCAGGAGTTTGAGGTTGCTGTTAGCTATGATGATGCTACTGCACTCAAACTCGGGCAACAGAGCAAGACCTTGTCTCAAAACAACAATAAAAAACCCAAACAGAGAACATTCCCTGGAATTGGAGCTTAAAGAAACTTTAAAGGGCACCTTGGGGTAAAACAACGCAATTCGAAAGCTTATTTTACCATAAGGAAACTGAGGGCCAGAGAAAAAAAGGTAATATCTCAAGTGAGATGTTATTGCCATGTAGTTGTAAGAGCACTTTGCAAACTTGTAAACGCTAGAGTTGGGCACATGGTATGTGTTATTCCTATAGCAAGGTATTTCTAAGGCACACTTAGCACATCTGCTAGGCAAGTGCTGGGCCAGGTGAGCACTCATGCCTGTCCTAGCCCACCTCTAGAGCCAGCTCCCTCTGCAGGAAGCTACGGCTATGTGTGTGTGAGAAAGAACAGGACTGAGGAACAGAAATTCTAGCCAAGTGAAACCTCAGATAATCCCCAAGTTTAGCTTTAGCCAACACTGTCCGCCTCCTGCCCCACCAGGGCCTCTCCCTCAGCACTCCAGCCACCTTGCCTCCTTTTGCCCCTCGTCCCCTTAGGTGGAGGTGCTGAGCTGCACATTACAACCAGGTTGTGAGGGTCTCGCACCCCAGCACCACGCCTGCTGTTCCTTCAATCCAGCCTGACACCTGCCCCTCTAGGACAGAGACCTGAGTTCAAGTTCAGACTTTGACACCAACCATGACTTTAGGCAAATCATTTCCCTTCTCTATGCCTCGGTTTCTTCATTTGCAAAATGAACGACTCAAGACTCTGACTTGATTCAAAGTTATTCAACTTGTTCTGAAGGGCCTTAGAGATGCCATGGGGGTATAGGGAGGAAGCCTAATCAGGCAATCTCTGGGCCCCCCACCTCCAACTCCTTCCCTAATTCTCACGGTACCAGCATATCCATGTCACCCAAATTGAAACCTCAGTCACCATGCCTCCTCTCCTGCTGGGTCACAGAGCCTGGGCAGGACCTCTGTCAGCCTCACCCCTACATCCCTGCCTCCGTGGCTCCCCACTCCAATCTACCCAGTGCTGCTACCTTCCCTCTGGCAGCCCCCGACTCAAGACTGTTACTGGCTCTCACTGTTCACAATGAATTCCCAGCCCCTCATTTCGGCATTCAAGGTCTTCTCAAATCTGACAGCAATGTGGACCAGGGCAGTTTGTTCCGGTGATCCCCAATTATGGCCTGACTTCCTGGCTTTTGCCAGTTTCCCTAGTTTGGAAAGTGTCCCCCTCCCTCCCCTCAGATACCTGGTTTCTCTTCTTTTTATTTTATTTATTTATTTATTTTGAGACAGAGTCTCATTCTGTTGCCTGGGCTGGAGTGCCGTGACGTCAGCCTAGCTCACAGCAACCTCAAACTCCTGGGCTCAAGTGATCCTCCTGCCTCAGCCTCCCAAGTAGCTGGGACTACAGGTGTGAGCCACCATGCCCGACTAATTTTTTCTATATATTTTTAGTTGGCCAATTAATTTCTATTATTAGGAGAGATGGGGTGTCACTCTTGCTCAGGCTGGTTTTGAACTCCTGACTTTGAGCAATCCTCCTGCCTCAGCCTCCCAGAGTGCTAGGATTATAGGCATGAGCCACCACGCTGGCCTGGTTTCTCTTCTAACCATCTTCCAACACCTCTTTCCTTCAGAAAGGACTTTTACCTATATGAGTGCCTTCGTTGCTTTCTTGGCACAATAATAACACCCAGAGTTTTGTCACTAATTCAAGCTGCATCTCCCCAGCTACACGGAAAGAAACAGAATGCCCTATTTAAGACCCTTATGCTCCTGCAAGGTCTGGGTACAGGCATTGTTTACTGCTGGCCCTGAAATGCACAGGGGAAAAAAGCCAGCCAGTGGGCCCTGGAGGAGACCTGAGGATCAAGTTCAGCCAGGTTTGTGTCACAGAGGCCTGAAGATTGAGGCCTAAGGGCAATGGCTAGCTGGGAAGGCCCTCTGAGGCTCCCAAGCCCGTATAGGACAAGAGATATTTATTTACCTTTGGTTCCAAATCCACCACTCTCTCTGGTTCTGTCTTTCTACAACATGGTCTCTCTTTACTTTTCTGGGAAAGTTTGTCTGTTTTTATGTCTCTCTCTCTGTTTCCTTTCCCTCTGTTCCCTTCTTTCTCTGTTTTTTAAATCTACATTTAAAGCAATATTTATTATATTCATTGGATTAGATATATTTCTTACATATATCCTTATCAATGTAAGTTGCTTTTAATATCTATATAACCCTAATTTATTTTTAAAAAAATGTTTATTTTTTCCATATAAATACTCACAAAAAATTAGAAAATTCATAGAATTAGAAGATTAAAAAATCACTAATATTCTTAACTCCCAAAGACAATCAATAATATTTTGGAGTACTCCCTTCCAGTTTTTTCTTCTGTGCATATTTCTTTTTTTTTTTTTTTTTTTGAGACAGAGTCTCACTTTATTGCCCAGGCTAGAGTGAGTGCCGTGGCGTCAGCCTAGCTCACAGCAACCTCAAACTCCTGGGCTCAAGCAATCCTGCTGCCTCAGCCTCCCAAGTAGCTGGGACTACAGGCATGCGCCACCATGCCCAGCTGATTTTTTCTATATATATTTTAGTTGGCCAATTAATTTCTTTCTATTTATAGTAGAGATGGGGGTCTCGCTCTTGCTCAGGCTGGTCTCGAACTCCTGAGCTCAAATGATCCGCCCACCTCGGCCTCCCAGAGAGCTAGGATTACAGGCTTGAGCCACCGCGCCCGGCCCTGTGCATATTTCTTTAAACATTTTTTTGTGATTATGCTGTATATACAATTTTGGAGGGTTTTTTTTTCTCATTTAAAATTTTTAACAGTGTTTTCTCATGTTTTCATAAACTCTGACCATGAGGCTGTGAACTATATGTTTATGTTTGCTAACTATTCCACCCTGACCTTAATATCTTTAATTAGATGCCCATTTGGGGGGATGTAGGTTGTTTTCCTTTAACTTTGGATGACATGTAGATGACACTGTGTCTACAATTGGTTATTTTTTCCTCCATGGGTGGTTGACTAACTACAGAAGAAAAGTGCTTCATCTTTGGCTTGGGAACTGGGCCCCCGTATAATCCCGAGTGGATCTTCTCATGAGGAAGCTTGGGTTTCTGTGCGTGTTTGTGTGTGTGTGTGTGTGACTGTGTGTGTGTGTGGGGGTCTTTTTCTGTTGGAGCATGACTAACAGATTGTGGGTGTTCAATAAATACTAAATGATGGCAAGGTATGCGTGTATCTGTGTTCATGTACCTTTCTCCGTGTCCCTGCTTTTGCTCTTGTGTATTTAAAGAGTTTGTGCAAAAACTCTAAATGCAGTAGTTCCATATATGTGCATATCTGTGCATGTATGTCTGTAAATGCAGCGTGTATCTTTATGCAAAATGTGTATATGTCTGTATATCCACATCACACCTGTCCTTAAAAGTGTGGACTATACATACACCACTGTATGTGTGTATCTGGGTGTGTATGTTGGTCTCCGTGCCTTTGTGTGTACCTCTAGGTTGGGCCTCATTTCTTGGGCCAGGTGTCTCTGTGTCTGTGTGTGCCTGTGCTCAATTCTGTGTGGTTCGTGTGGGTCCCTATCCGTGTGCATCTTTGTGCTGGGTGTGCACGCTGGGCCTGGGCCGGTGTGAGTGTGAGTGTGAGCCTGTGCACACCTGAAGGAGCTGTGTCCTTGCTTTCCCCCTGGGAGCAGAGTGGTGCCCAGGGCAGAGGTGACGCACCCTCCCTGAGCTCCCTATTCTCTTGGGAACCAGCGGCAGAGAGTGAGACCGAGAGCAGACTGCGTCAGGAGCTCCGGCCCCTTTTGCAACCAGCCCAGGCCCCAGGCAGTAACTGCGGTTCTCACAGGTCAGACCTGCCCACCGTGCCTCAGCTGCCAGGAAAGCTGGCTGCCGGCAGGGCTGTGCTGTCAGTGCCTCCTTGGGCCTGGGCCAGATTCCCGGATAGTGGAACCCAGCCGAGGGACCACATTAGTCACCCTGTGGCAACAGTGGGGAGTGACTTCCTGGACCTGGCCAGTGCTGCTTTCTGCCCTGCATGCAGCACTGCTTAGGCAATCTTCCATTCTCCGTTGTAGCCTTGCATCCTGAAACTGAACTAAAAACAGGCCACTTTTATTAGCGGCAGTTTTCAGATAAGGAGACTGAAGCACAAAGCAACATGGCCAAGGTTAAGGCAGAGCCGAACCTAGTTCCTGGGTTTCCTGACCCTGCGTCCAGGCCTCTTTTCCTTGCTCCACATGTGGAGGTTCTGCTTCCCAGAAATTGTTCTCTTAGAGGGCAAGGCGGGAGGCATATTTTCTGGGACAGACTGGGTTGTCCTGGGCTGAGGAGTGAGGGAGAGGGAGACAGGGCTGGGGCGGTGGGGGACAGTGTCAACACTGAACAGGCCTGCCCTCCTCCTGGAATGTTCTCAAGGCTTCCTCCACTAACAGAGGCTGAAGCATTTGTCCCATAACTGGGATGACCATGGAATTCATTGTCCGACTCAATGTTTTTGAGACCGAACCGGTGTTCTATTAATAACCTGAGCTTATGATCACCCTACCCATATTGTAACCCCTCTCGAAGATGGACTCGGTCATTGTCACCAGTACCATGGCCTTCTTGGCCCTCACCTATGCCAATGTCTCTACCCACAGGTGTCCAGATGACCCCCTGGCTCCTCAGCAGTGAGGGGCAGCGGGGAGCCTTTAAGCCCAGTGTGGACATTGGGGTTCCTTGGGACAGCTTGGATCGGACAGAAAAGCAGTCAGCACAGACCCCACCCAGGGACACCTGACCCATGGGAGATTCTCCTCACACCTGCATTCTCTGTGGCCATGTTCCTGCTTCTGCTTGTCTTTCCTCCCTCCCCTGTGCCCTGAACCAGCAAGCAGAGTCTGTCCCTATAGTTCCCCCTCCAGGGACAGTGAGATCACTCCCCTCATGAAACAGGGGACCCTCAATTCCTGGGACTGTGTACATTCTTCTACCTCCCCCACCCCCATCCCAATGCCAACAGTCCGTGTGACCCCCTGGCACGGGGCCTTGCAGACTCAGCCTCCTGTTCCAGCCCCATCCTGACCTGCTGGGTAACTTTGGGCAAATTACTGCCTTCCTCCTTGTCTGAGTTTCTCCCAGTTTGAAGTGGGGCTAATACTCTCTGCCCCTCCCTGGCTCCCAGGGACATGCAGGGATAAGCAAGATAATAGCCGGGAACTGATTTGGAGGAAGCTATTGAGAGCCAAGTAAGAGGTATCAGTGCTGGCCTGTGTTTACAGGGGCGTGGACTGTCAGTTCCCAGCCTCCTGGGGCTCAGGACTAGCCCTGACAGCTTCTTGGCTTGTGGTTCCTTTGTCCCACTTCCAGAGAAAGGACAGAAACTGAAGTCAGGAGCCTGGTCTTCTGGAAATGAGACTTCCAGAGCACAGGGTGTGGGACACTGGAACACTGATCTCCTGGTCTGGTTGTGTCCCCAATCACTGGCTGTGTGACCTTGGGCCAGTCATCCCTCTCTGGGCTTCAACTCCTCAGCTCTGACAGCCTCCCTCAGCTCTACGCAAGAGGCCCTAGAACCTATAAACTGGAGGCCAACACCACAATTTTGGGAGGGAAAGGATTTTGTTATCTAGTCTGGCTCCTTTATTTTTCATAGACTACTATGGGCCCCCTCTTTGGGAGCTACAGACTAACCTACTGGTTAACCGAAAGTCATAAACTGGCTGACAAGGGGATCGTGTGGAAGAGGGTAAGTGGGTTAGAGAAAACCCCCTGGGAAGACAACCCCAAGTGAAGTAGTGAGTCAACAATGTACGTTTTACTCCATCAGTGGTTTTTGTTTTCAAGACAGGATCTCACTCTGTCACCTGGGCTGGGGTACAGTGGTGCGATCATAGCTCATTGTGACTTTGAACTCCAAGACTCAAGTGATCCTCCCGCCTCAGCCTCCCAAAGTGCTAGGATTACAGGCGTGAGCCATGGAGCCAGACCCCTTGGTCAGTGTTTGATTCTCCCTTGTCCCTTCAGCCTCTCCATGCTAGTTCCTTCCCAGCAGTTGAAAACCCAGCTCCAGCCTCTCCTTAACCCACTGTGCTCCCTGTGGCAAGGGATCCGGCTCTTCTCACCTGCCCTGCTGCGCCTAAAATAGCCTCCACCCAACTTATCCCATGCCTGTTAGGCTTGCACCTCGTTTGTCCCTAAGGACAGATACTGCTGCTCTCTCAGCCATTCACGATGGCCAGTGACTTCCTCATCCCCAGCCTGGTGGGGTTTAAAACCCCTTACCTTTTTTTAAATTTTATTTTTGTATTATTTTTTGAGATGGAGTCTCACTTTGTTGCCCAGGCTAGGGTGAGTGCTGTGGCGTCAGCCTAGCTCACAGCAACCTCAAACTCCTGGGCTCAAGAAATCCTACTGCCTCAGCCTCCCGAGTAGCTGGGACTACAGGCATGCGACACCTGCCTGGCTAATTTTTTCTATATATATTAGTTAGCCAATTAATTTCTTTCTATTTATAGTAGAGAGGGGGTCTTGCTCTTGGTCAGGCTGGTTTCGAACTCCTGACCTTGAGCAATCCGCCCACCTCGGCCTTCCAGAGTGCTAGGATTACAGACGTGAGCCACCGTGCCCTGCCATAAACCCTTCACCTTTAAAAGTCTCTTCTCCCATGCCTCCTGCAGCCCCTCTGGCCTCTCTTTCCGCATCCCCTTCTTCCTCCCAAGGCCCCGTCCTCATCTCTGCCCTCTTCCCTCTCCTGTCCGACTGTCTGTCTTGTCCTGTGTTTGTCTCTTGCAGCAATCTCGTCCACTCCTCTGTTTCACCCTTACACTGCCCACTCCCACATCTAGAGCTCTGTCATCTCCCCCAAGCCCAAACCCCTCACCATGGAAGTGGGCGGGGCCTCACCGGGAAGCGCCCACAGCCAGAACGCTGTGGGGGCCAAAGACCCTCAAACTCCTGTGTCTTTGCCTCACGCTTATCTCTATTTTATGTTTCTTCTTACTTTTTTTTTTTTTTTTGAGACAGAGTCTCACTTTATTGCCCAGGCTAGAGTGAGTGCCGTGGCGTCAGCCTAGCTCACAGCAACCTCAAACTCCTGGGCTCAAGCAATCCTCGTGCCTCAGCCTCCCAAGTAGCTGGGACTACAGGCATGTGCCACCATGCCCGGCTAATTTTTTCTATATATATTTTAGTTGGCCAATTAATTTCTTTCTATTTATAGTAGAGATGGGGTCTCGCTCTTGCTCAGGCTGGTCTCAAACTCCTGAGCTCAAACGATCCGCCCACCTCGGCCTCCCAGAGAGCTAGGATTACAGGCTTGAGCCACCGCGCCCGGCCTGTTCCTTCTTACTTTTTAAAGTATAATCTTGTTTCTACTTTATACCCATGTTATCTCATAATTTATAGACCTTTTTAAACTGCCTTAAATCCTTCCTCCCTAAGACAGGGTAAAGCAAACAAAAGCTAAGTAACTGACAATAAAATCAATAAAACCAGTCTCCATCTGGTGCCGGTGGCCTCTCACCTTCTGCCTGGTTCTCCTAAACTGTTCTTCCTGAAACCGTCCCTCCTCCACCATCTGTTTCCACTGGTGGCATTGCCATCAAGAGTCCTGAGTCTTGGAGCAGCTACCTTTCCCAAGTCTCCACAAGCTCTGTCTTCTTCCCCATCCCCACTGTCTCTGCCGCACCCCAGAACTTCACAGTTTAATGGTGTCTTTTTTTTCTTTTTCTTTTTGCAACAGAGTCTCACTCTGTTGCCCCTGGTAGAGTGCAGTGGCATCATTGTAGCTCACAGCAACCTCAGACTCCTGGGCTCAAGTGATCCTCCTGCCTCAGTCTCCCAAGTAACTGGGACTACAGGTGCGCACCACCATGCCTGGCTAATTTTTTCTATTTTTAGTAGAGACAGGGTCTCACTCTTGCTCAGGCTGGTCTCAAACTCCTGAACTCAAAGGATCCTCCCGCCTTGGCATCCTGGAGTGCTGGGATTACAGGCGTGAGCCACCGCACCTGGTCAATGGTTTCTTTCTTTCCTAAACATATATGATTACTTTTACTTATTACAAAAGCAATAGATATTCATTGTAGAAAATTTAGAAAATACAGTTTGGCAAAAAGAAGAAAACAAAACCCATCTGTAATTTTATCAATGAAAGATAACACTGTGGACATTCAGGTTAATACCCTTTTCCCGTTTTTTTGTTTGTTTTTCTAAACATAGATAGCCTTAAAAAAAAAAAAAAAACTCCATCACAAGGGGCCTCTATTTCTTTCTCAGTCTATTTTCTGGGTTTTTCTGGTTCTGGGCGCTGCTCCCCCAGGAGCTGCTGCAGGTGGTGGCAGGAGAGGAGAGCTCTCTCAGCTAGCCTGTGGGAGGGTTTAAGCTACCCCTGGCATAGGGGCAGACACTGGGCTTCCAAGTGACGCTATTGACAACAATGGGGTGGGGGGAGCTTAAAAGTGCCTTCCCAGGCTTTAGTCTTGCTGTGGTTGGGAGGGGAAGGAAGTCTTGTGCAATAGAGCAAACCACTCCTCATTCAGCGATGTTTATTTAAGTGGGCAGGGATGGGTTTAGAAGAAACAACCTAGTTTTTGTATTTATTGGAACCGTTGGGACCAATAAATAAATTTTGGAGACAATTCCCCAATATGGGGAAGGCAGGATGAGCGATAAGGGATAAAATGAGGGGATCCCAAGGCTGAATGCCTAGAGGTCGCAGGTAAGCCCCTAACCCTGGGTGGGAGGGCTGTGAATGGGTTAGCACCACCTGCCCAGCTAAAGAGGACCCTGAACTCAGTGCCTGGCTTGCCAGGTCCCCCAAGTTTTCACCAGATGCTAACAATATAGATTTTTTTTTAAATGAAATTTCCTGACTCTTTAAATGTTGTCACCTAAAGAAATGAAATCACTGTTTGAATCAAAGCATGATTGCTGGCTGCCAGTGAGCAACCTTCAACCGGCCTTTACTGCACCTCTGCCATGTACTTCACACAGGTTACCTTGCCTAATTCACTTGGTTCCTCCCTCTGTCCCTCTCGCTGTGGTGTGACCTCTGGTGACGTGGCCTGCTTATCTGTCCACTCCTTAATTTATTTATATTTTGAGACAGAGTCTTGCTTTGTTGCCCAGGCTAGAGTGAGTGCCATGGTGTCAGCCTAGCTCACAGCAACCTCAAACTCCTGGGCTCAAGCAATCCTCCTGCCTCAGCCTCCCAAGTAGCTGGGACTACAGGCATGCACCACCATGCCCAGCTAATTTTTTCTATATATATTAGTTGGCCAATTAATTTATTTCTATTTATAGTAGAGATGGGGTCTTGCTCTTGCTCAGGCTGGTTTCGAACTCCTGACCTCGAGCGATCCACCACCTCAGCCTCCCAGAGTGTTAGGATTACAGGTGTGAGCCACCGAGCCTGGCCTGTCCACTCCTTAAAGTTTGGATCACTTCCTCCCCTGCTCCAATCCCCTCCAGCTATGCCCTCTAGCCACCAGCCTCCCTCTTCTCTCACTCGTTTCAGACTGAACAGCTTGCTGAACCCAAACATAACAAGACTCACCATCTCCACTGCCCACCTCGTGCTTGCTATGATTTTGTTATACCTGGAACACCCACAACCACCTGCTCATCTCATTTTTTTCCCAATTATTTTTTATTGAGCTAAAATACACATAACATAAAATTTACTATCTTAACCATTTTTAAGTGTACAGTTCAGTGGCATTAAGTACATTCACTTTGTAGTGTAACCATCACCACCATCCATCTCCAGAACCTTTTCATCTTGCAAAACTGAAACTCTATATCATTAAACAACAATTTCCTATTTTTCCTTTTCCCCAGAAACCACCATTCTACTTTCTGTCTCTAGAATTTTGACAACGTTGAGCATTTCATATGAGTAGAACGATACAGCATTGCCTTTTCGTGACCAGTTTATTTTATTTAGCATAATGTCCTCAAGATTTAGTCATATTGTAGCAGACCTTCCTTTTTCAGGCTGAATAATATTCCACTGTATGCATTGTACATCGATAGACATTGGGTTGCTTCCACGGTTTAGCTATGGTGAATAATGCTGCTATGTACATGGATGAGCAAATACCTCTTTGAGACCCTTGCTCATCTCATTTTATACCTCCCCCATGAAGCCATTTCTCAATCTTCTTAATCTCCATGGCTTGACCAGCCTCTGCTTTGTTCTAACAGCCAGTTCATGGGGGATACTGGGCCCTGCTGGTCCAGATAAGGGCAGACACACTAACACGCTCCACACCTATGCAGCAGAGCTGTGTAGAGCATGAGCAGATGGGGAGGGCAGCAGTGGACTTCGGCTGGAAAGCCAGAGGAGTCTTTTTGAGCTGGAACACGGAGTAAAGTAGGGGCTTCCAGGGGTGAGGGGGCATTTGAGGTGGAGGCTACTCTGCTTGTGCAAAGCATGCTGGGGCAATCACAGGGATAAGGAGTAGTTTGGAGACCAAAGTGTTTTGTTGTAGTATCTGCATCCCTGCGGCCTGCACTCTAGACTTCAAGCTCCACACTTGCCACCTGAGACTACTCCCCTCAAACCCTTGTGGGAGGCTGGGTGTGGTGGCTCACACCTGTAATCCTAACACTTTGGGAGGCCGAGGCGGGAGGATTGTTTGAGGTCAGGAGTTCCAGACCAGCCTGAGCAAGAAGGAGACCCATCTCTACTAAAAATAGAAAAAAATTAGCCAGCCAGTTAAAAATAGAAATAACAACAAAAAATTAGGCGGGTGTGGTGGCTTGCGCCTGTAGACCCAGTTACTCGGGAGGCTGAGGGAGGAGGATCGCTTGAGCCCAGGAGTTTGAGGTTGCTGTGAACCAGGCTGACACCACGGCACTCACTCTAGCCAGGGCAACAGAGTGAGACTCTGTCTCAAAAAAACAAAACAAAACAAAACAAAACAAAGGCCGGGCGCAGTGGCTCATGCCAGTAATCCTAGCACTCTGGGAGGCTGAGGCAGGAGGATCGCTCGAGGTCAGGAGTTTGAAACCAGCCTGAGCAAGAGCAAGACCCCATCTCTACTATAAATAGAAATTAATTGGCCAACTAGAAATATATAGAAAAAATGAGCTGGGCATGGTGGCACATGCCTGTAGTCCCAGCTACTCGGGAGGCTGAGGCCACGGCACTCACTCTAGCCGGGGCAACAGAGTGAGACTCTGTCTCAAAACAAACACACACAACCCTTTCGGGAGATACCACAGCACCCAGGCGTGGTGAGGGCGCCCCCTAGTGCCTCCTGTGAGCGCCTGCCACTAGAGGTGACCCAGTGGTGCCCTCTGTGCCTCCCAGCAGCTGTTACTGGTGAGGGCGCTTGGCCTGGCATCCTCTTACTTGCTCTCTACCCCTCCCTGAGGGGCTGTTCACTTTGGGCCAACAAACACTTAGAAAGCACTTACTTTGTGTTCATCACTGTTCTAGACATTGGGATAATTTGAGGCATTAATCATCCCAGCCCTGGAAGTGCTCACAGACAACTAAGGGACAATGGGGGCTGTTCTCAGTGCTGGGGGGACTAGAGGAAGGATTGAGTCTGCTTTGAGCCTCAATGGACAGAGGAGTGACAGAGTAGGGGGTTACAAGGGAAAACATGGTGCCCTGTGAAATGTAAGAAAGCAAATGAGCCCCAGCCCTGGCCATCTACTCAACATTTACTACAAAACCACCATTCGCTAAGGTCATGGAGGGAGCATGAGGTGCCGGTGACCCAGAGTCGACTAAGATGCCATTTGCAGCTCTAGAGGCTCACAGCCTGGCTGCAAGACAGACAAGTAAAGGAAATAAGAGGTGCTCTGTGCTCAGGGTCCTGTTAGCAGACACGGGGGTGAGCAGCAAGGAGTATCTGCTACCCAGGGGTGCGTGGGGGCGTTTTGAGCTTGGGCTGAGGGATAAGAAAGTGGGAGGTGGTCCAGGTGAGCACAACAGCTACAAAAACACAGAAGTGCTACCCACCAAAAGGAAACCCCATCCTGGTGTGTAGGAAGGTTCTGCTTCTTGATCTGGGCGCTTGCCTCAGAGGTGTGTGCCGTTACGGAAACTCACTGAGCTGTACGCTTGCGACTTCATCTACGCACATGCACATCAGTTGTACTTCCATTGCTTAAAAGCAGCCCCCAACCTCTTTTGAAAGACAAGACTAGACTGTGGAGCCATACTGTTAGGTTTGGGATCCAGTCCTCCCATCCCAGCTCTAGGACCTTGGGGACTCTATCTCAGAGTCAGCTTCCTCACCTGGAAAAGGGGGATAACAGTACCTGCAGCACAGAGCTGTGCTGAGCCGACAGTTTGAGGTTTGTAAAGCATTTAAATAGTGCTTCCTATGTGCTTCTCTTGGCAGTGCCAAATTTCTAATGATTGGCAGTGCCTGGCACAGAGAAGCTCAATATAATTTGTTGAATAGATGAAGGAACTAATTAGAAGTGTGATTTTTTTTTTTTCCACACCAGAAAGTGGCTTGAACAAATGCAGGGGTGTGGGTTGGAGTGGAGTACCCCCACTAGAGGCTCCTAGCAGGAGGGCAGGGGCTGCATTCCTGAGCAGAAGCTGAGGCTTCTGTGGGTGGGGAAGGAGAATGGCCAGTGACTTGAGCCCCGTCACTTGGGCCCTATTCGGCGGAGATAAGAGCCCTGGGTCAAGCCTGTGTGCCCCCATCCCCAAACGCACACTAAGGCTTGCCCCAGCAACTGCACAGGCTGCGGAGAGCCTCAGACCAGGAAGGAATAATGCTACATAACAGCACTGTGGCCTCCCTGCACCCCTTACTCCCATGGCCCTCTCACCCCTCCCCTCTAGTGGTCAAACTTGGCACTTCTCCCCACCCTCAGGGGCCAGGGCAGTTTCGGGAGAGGTGGGAAAACCTGCTCAACAGGGTGGCCAAAGCCTGAACCGGTTAGACAGGGCAGCCCCATCTCCCCCCAGCAAACTTGTCCTTCTCCTGGACCACAGAACAGAGGCAGAAACCCCACAAAAACAAACCATTTTATTGCATTGTGGGTGGACTGGAGCAGTGGGAAGCTGAGGAGGGGGTGAGGGTGTGGGATGCTGCTGAGGCTCTTCTGGCTCTGCCCGTCCAGGCCAGGGTGGGGCTGGTCATGGGCAGAGAGCTCAGTCTTGGGAGAAGAGGAAGGGAGGAGGCAGAGCATTCCTGTCACCCACTCCATGGCATTAAATAAACACAAAACATCTTTTTTTTTTCTTTTCTTTTTAATAAAATTAATTCTTTATTATTTTTTTCTTTTTTCCTCTTCTTGAGGGAGTTAATACGGTTGTATTTTTTTTTTTCTTTTGAGACAGAGTCTTGCTCTGTTGCCCGGGCTAGAGTGCCGTGGCATCAGCCTGGCTCACAGCAACCTCAAACTCCTGAGCTCAAGCCATCCTCCTGCCTCAGCCTCCCTAGTAGCTGGGACTACAGGCATGCGCCACCATGCCCAGCTACATTTTTCTATATATTTTTAGTTGTCCAGCTAATTTCTTTCTATTTTTAGTAGAGATGGGGTCTCGCCCTTGCTCAGGCTGGTCTTGAATTCCTGAGCTCAGACTATCCTCCCACCTCGGCCTCCCAGAGTACTAGGATTACAGGCGTGAGCCGCCGCGCCCAGCCACAAAGCAACTCTTTACAGCACAAACTATACAGGGAAGTCCTTCCTCCCAGCCCTGGGCTTCCACAGAGTGGACGACAATCTTTGGAGGACAGGGTTGGGGCATTCGGCTTCTGTCACCACCCCAGGCCCCTTACCAGTGCCCTGGAGCAGGGGCAGGCAGCTCTGAACAGGAAACAAAACTCCAGTTTCTTCTAAACTCCTCCTGGGCAGGCAGGTCCATCTGTGTACCATACTTCTGGCCCAAGGGTTTTCTGGTCCCCCAGACCCTGAGTTTTCTCAGGACCTGAGCTTAGCTGAGATTCCTCCAAGAGAGGCTAGAGTCCGGGCCTTTGACGCAGAGTGGGCCTGGGAAACACGCAGTGGGAGTCTGGTCCTAAAGTTTTCCCCAGCCCAGGCCTCTGCCTTGGCAAGTAGAAAGCAGGGCCATGTGAGAGCTGGCGAGAGACCCAGGCTCAGAGGGGTTGGGTGGTGTGATAATAGACCAGGTGCTCCGTGTCCTCGGCAGTGGAGACAGTGGAGCTGGCGGGGGTGGGCAGTGGCTCGTGGTGGTGTCGGGGGAAGTCTTTTCTCTTGTTCTTGAAGAAGCAGTAACCCAGGATGGCTACCATCACCACGATGCAGGTGGTCAGGAGCACCGCGACGGCCATCTCCACAATGCCTGGAGGAAGAAGGGGCAAAGCGAGGAGCTCCCAGGGCCTGCCTGGTTCTGACACCCACCCCCACTCTGTGGAAGGGACCAAGTCAAATGGATGCCAGGTGTGGAAGGACACAGGCACCCAACTCAGACCTCCCACACAGGAGCGACTGAATGGCTCCATCCGGGAGCCCAGGGGGATTCTGGTGGGCCTCGGGACTCAGCTCCAAGTAGCTATCTTCACAGGTGACTTGGGGGAAGGCCTGGAACTCCGATGGCAGACCTCCGGCATGCACTTTACTAGACTTCCCTCCCTTGCCTGTGGCAGGCATCACTATTTGATTGTGGCACTGTCTCTATGGGCAACCTCAGGATCCTTCTCAACACAGGTGTAGACAGTCTCAACCAATCAGGGGGAGTTGATTCCTTGAGCTGATACCTACATGTCAACCTTGGTAACAGGACAGGCCAGGGCTTACCTACACCGGGAATGGGGCTTTCCCGCCGCAGCCCAAACACATCCTTCTCTGCAAAATGATGAGGTAGAAACCAGTCAGCACTAAGGGCTCCGGGACTCAGCTGCTCCCAGTGCCCCAGACCCCCACTGCCATTGTCTCTCACCCTGACTCCAGGCACTCTGAGAGGGGAGGTGTGACCCACCCAGGACTTTTGACAGAGCAGAGTGTGCTAGCTACACCTTTCCCCTCCACACCTCCACCCTGCCGTTGCCCTGCTCACTGGAGATGCCGCGACAGGACTCAAGACACTGCTGCTCTTCCTCAAAGTTGTTGTTGTTGCCATAGCAGCCACCATAGGTAAATCGGGCACAGCTTTCATTGAAGGGGTTGTAGTACCAGCGCGGGATGCTCTCCTGGCAGAGTCCCGTCTCTGGCAGGTCCACACAGTGCCCTGGGGGGTAAAAAGAAGACCAAGTGGCAAGTGAGTCCCCAGGGCATCCTGCCACCATCTGCCAGGCTCCACACAGCTGCTGCCCACCACCTCCTGACCCGCCTTGTGCTCTGGGCAGCTGTGGCTGAGTGACGGCCTGAGAGGCCCCAGAAACAGCTGGCCCATCTGCAGTGTTGCCAGAAGCAAGGAAGACAAACCCTGGACAATAATCTTAGGCACGGGCCGGGCGTGGTGGCTCACGCCTGTAATCTTAGCACTCTGGGAGGCCCAGGTGGGCAGATTGCTCAAGGTCAGGAGTTCAAAACCAACCTGAGCAGGAGCAAGACCCCATCTCTATTAAAAATAGAAAGAAATTTGGCTGGGCGTGGTGACTCACACCTGTAATCCTAGCACTCTGGGAGGCCGAGGCGGGCAGATTGCTTGAGGTCAGGAGTTCAAAACCAGCCTGAGCAAGAGCGAGACCCTATCTCTATTATAAATAGAAAGAAATTAATTGGCCAACTAATATATATAGAAAAAATTAGCCAGGCATGGTGGCGCATGCCTGTAGTCCCAGCTACTCGGGAGGCTGAGGCAGCAGGATTGATTGAGCTCAGGAGTTTGAGGTTGCTATTAGCTAGGCTGATGCCACGACACTCTAGCCTGGGCAACAGAGTGAGATTCTGACTCAAAATAATAATAATAATAATAATCTTAGGCACAAATGTAAACTACACTGGCTAACAGTCTCGTCTCCCAGGCTTAGAGTGCAGTGGCATCATCATAGCTCACTACAACCTCAAATTCCTGGGCTGGAGGGATGCTCCTGCCTCAGTCTCCCGACTAATTGGAGACTACAGGTACACATCCCCACACCTGACTAATTTTTCTATTTTTTTGTAAAGATGGGGTCTTTGGGTCTCACTCTTACTCAGGCTGGACTTGAACTCCTGGCCTCAAGCAATCCTCCTGCCTCGCCTCCCAGGGTGCTAGGATTACAGGTGTGAGCCACCATACCCAGCCTCTTTTTCAATCTTCTTTCACCTTTTCTGACTGTGTCAAGGACTCAGTTTTCTAAACAGGGAGGTTTACCTTTTTAACAAATAGAATGGGCCTCAGAGTCCAAGCCTTGGCAGGCAACAATATCCAGCTAAAATTTATTAACATTGCTTTACTGTATTTATTTTTATCATTATTTTCAATGTATGGCAAGTAATAGTGGCTTCCCATTTATGGTAGTGATGTAAAATTTCCATTTCAATTATTAAGTTTAAAAAAGTACTTGATTGGCCGGGCGCGGTGGCTCAAGCCTGTAATCCTAGCTCTCTGGGAGGCCGAGGTGGGCGGATCCTTTGAGGTCAGGAGTTCCAGACCAGCCTAAGCAAGAGCAAGACCCCATCTCTACTAAAAATAGAAAGAAATTAGCTGGACAACTAAAAAATAGAAAAAAATCAGCCAGGTGTGGTGGCTCATGCCTGTAGTCCCAGCTGCTCAGTAGGCTAATACAGAAGGATTGCTTGAGCCTAGCAATTTGAGGTTGCCATGAGCTAGGCTAACACCACGGCACTCTAGCCCGGGCAACAGAACGAGACTGTCTCAAAACAAAAAAAGTACTTGATTAAGTAAATAACATCTCGGTGATACATGATGGGCATGGCTAAGGTTATGAAGCTGTTCAGAGAATGAGTGATGCTTGGAAAACACAGAGCCACAGAAGACAGCCCAGGAGCCAGCTGGGGAATAGGCCACTCATCTGGAGAACTGGGGAGCCCACCCTGGCTCTTTGTGCCCACAGCCTGGCACACACAGCAGGCCCCACAGGCACTGCTAGATCAAATGAGTGAGGATGGCAGCCCTGACCCAAAGGATCTCACCTTTGTCACTGCGGAAATGGATGCTCTGGAGCTCGTCAAAGCCACTGGTATCTGCAGAGATGAAAGGTCAGAGGCTCTGCCCAGGGGCACAGGGCAGAGCCATCAGGGCCTCCAAGTCTGCTGCCCAATCCCTCCATCCCCCAGGCCTCACATTTTTCACAGCTGGCCTCATCAGAGGCGTCGGGGCAGTCAGGGGTGTTGTCACACTCCAGGAAACTGTCGATGCAGCAGCCATCGTTGCAGCGGAACTGGGTGGAGTGACAGGTGCCAGAGCACACTGGGTAGGGGTGGGACGGAGTGGGGGTGAGGTCAGGCTCAAGCACAGAGCAAGTGCCAAGGGCCCATCATCTACCTCGCTCTCCCTACCCTGACACGGCATCATGACACGGACATGGCCCCCATTCCCTTTCCACCAACTCGAATGCTCCTGCGAGTGGACTGGGCAGATCCCGATAGGAGGATGCTGGGCTGGGATGGGTGGGATGTTTGTAGTTCTTCCATATACTATGGGGGGAGGAATGGGTTGGGCCAAGGCAGGTTGGCCCGGGGATGGATGGGCTGGAGACCCGGCAGAGGTGAGGGGAATAGGGAAAAGAGTAAAGCCCACCTGGATGGTGCCTTTCCATGGAGGGGCCTGGGAGAGAGAGAAGAGAGAAGTGAGAGAAAGCATGGCCAGGCTCCAGCAGGGACAAGACGACTGGGGGTACCCATCTCCCTTACCAGGGAGAGAGACCACCCATCCTGGGGGAAAGCCACCTCTCAAAGGCCCACCTTGCACATCCCGGCAGGCTAGCATACACTCCTCTTCCCGAAGGTAGTTGTTTTTGTTGCCTAAGCAACCTCCATAGGTGAAGCTCTTGCACATCTGTTCCGTGGGGTCGTAGTACCAGCGGGGAAAGGAGCCCCGGCAGCGGCCCACCTTGCTGGACGCAAGGCAATAGTCTACAGGAGAAGAGCTTGTAAGGGGGCCTGTGGGGCCAATCTGCAGAGGGGGGTGGCTCCTGAGGGCACTGCCTCCCCACCTCTCCCTCACCTTCTGTCTGCTTGGCAGACAGCACAATGACGGTGAGGTTGGCTGTGTCCTCCGGCTGGTCTGAGTCAGTCACTGTCAGCTGGAACAAGTAGGTGCCTTCCTTGAGTCCCCACAGCTCGAGCTGGTCCGGATCTTTCCTCTACACACAGGAGTAGCCATCAGGCTTGGGCACCCGCTGATGCCCTCAGGCCACCCCAGGCCCTCTCGGCCGTCCCCGAACACCCTAAGGAGAGCAGAGGGACTTGGTATTAAATGCACCCTCAGCTACTCTCCACTCCACCCCATCTGGAACCACCGGCCTGTGGCCCCAGAAAGGGGCTCCAGGAGGCTGAGGGGGGGTCAGGGAGTCAGCCCAGTGTCTTACCTCTACCCTGACGTCTGTGTCACCTTGCAGTAGGTGCCAATCTGCACGGTCCACATCCTTCAGCACCAGGGGTTCCTGGGGCTGTACCTTCAAGTCTATGCCCGCCCAGACCTTGGGGATCCGGGACCCTGGGGGAAGGGTGAGGTAAGGTCAACTCTCACTGAATGGACCAGGTATCTCCCAGGGTGAAGTCCGGCCATGTCAGTATGGGCCACACCTAGACCTACTTGGGACTTGGCAGCCTGCATGGGGTACAAGTGGGAGCTCATGACGAAACTAGCTTATTACTGTCTAGTCACACATTATGTCTCTGGTATACTGAAGACATTTTTATGTTGTGAAACCCTCTTTCTGAAGCAAACTACTGACCAGCATGTGCCATCTGATCTCATTTAGGGAAAAAAACATAGATAGATAGATATTTGAGGGGGTGGGCTTATTCCTATTTTCTACAATAACCAAGTACTTGGGCTAATTGCTTTAAAAAGTTAAACTAACAATTTTTTTAAAAGCCAAATAAGGAAACGTGTGATTAAAACTCATTACCCTTCACTCCACTGTCCAGATTGCTACTGAGAAGCCCAGCTGGACAAAGGCCTTAAGCACAGAGTCCCCAGGGAAACAATGTAGCAAGTCTTGGTGCCCTAGGACGAGTGCCCAGGGGAAGAGGGTGCCTCTGGCACCTCAGGCAGACTCTGTCTCCAGTTATGTGGGGTCCGAGGGAACAGCACCCTCCCTTGTCCTGACGGTGCGTGTGCCTGAGACTTCCTCCGTCTCAGGGTCAGGGCTGGCTGGGGAAGGAAGCCAGGCACAAAGCAGGATTCCTACCTACAGCCGGGTGAATGGTGGCTCCCTCAAAAGACATGTCCACATCTCACCCCTGAATGTGACTGATTTGGAGAAAGGGTCTTTGCAGAAGTAATTAAGCAAAGGATCTCCAGATGAGATCATCGCAGATTAGCTGGTTAGGCCCTAAATCCAATGACAAGTATCCTTCTAAGAAACAGGAGAGGAGGCTGGGTGCAGTGGCTCACACCTGTCATCCCAGCACTATAGGAGGCTGAGGTGAGAGGATCACTTGAGCTCAGAGTTCAAGACCAGCCTGAGCAAGAGTAAGACCCCTGTTTCTACTAAAAAAAAAAAAAGAGAGAGAGAGAGAGAAAATTAACTGGGTGTGGTGGCATGCACCTGTAGTCCCAGCAACTTGGGAGGCTGAGGCAAGAGGATTCCGTGAGCCGAGGGGTTTGAGGTTGCTGTGAGCTAGGTTAACACCACTGCACTCTAGCCTGAGCGACAGAGACAGAGTAAGACTGTCTCCAAAAAAAAGGAGGAAAAAAGAAACAAAAGAGGAGAAGGAAGACAGAATGAAAAACAGACGAGAAGGGCATGTGAAGACAGAGGCAGAGAATGGAGTAACACAGCCACAAGCCAAGGGACACCTGGAGCCACTAGAAGCTGGAAGAGACCAGGAAGAATTTTCCCTCGGAGTCTTCAGAGGGAGCATGCCCCTCTGGACACCTTGATTTTGGACTTCTGGCCTACAGAACTGTGAGAAAATAAATTCCCATTGTTTTAAGCCAACCGATTTGCAGTAATTTGTTGCAGTAGCCACTGCAGTGAATACATTGCCCTTAAGGGGAGTACAGCCCAGGTGGGCAGATTAACAGGCAACAACATGAAGCAACATAGGGAGATAAGAGCCAACAATATGAAGCAACATGTGTACAAGATAAGGCAGGTGACATTCAGAGAAGGGAGCCATGGCAGGCTAGGGGAATATGGGGAGGCTTTCTGGAGATGGGTTTTTTGATTGTTTTTGTTTTTATTTATTTGATTATGAGGAAGAATGTGGGGTGTTGTTGATGATAATAGAAAACATGAGAAACCAAAGCAAGGAATTAGGAATTTGCAAGGCTAGTTAGGTAGAGAGTAATGAGACCAGCTTGCGTGGGGTAGACCTCAAAGCACCCTGGATACCAGGCCAGGGGACCTGGACGCAGCAGGAGTGACATCAAATATTAAATAACAGGTGGTACAGGAAGGGAACAGACACTGGCCGTGAGCAGTGGAGCAGATTCCTGGAGGGCCTGGCTGCACCAGACATTGAACTCCTAGACACGTGATGGAGATCCAAGAGTCTTAGGGGAGGGGCCCCGGGCCTGGGCAGCAGGGGCACGCCTGAGCTCAGCCAGCAGCTGTCTTCCCATCTATTTATGTGTGGGAGCGAGGAGGCTGGCGGGTGGACCAGTGCAGCAGTTCAGGGCAGATGCGACAGAAGCAGCCTAAATCCCGGGGCAGCCAATGGAACGAAAAGCAGGATATGAGTGAGATACAATGCCAGCCAGACACTTCAGGCTCCCCCTGTCAGGTTCTGGGAACCAGGGAGCAACTGTCAGTCTCGGGGAACTCAGCACACAGGCATGCAGGAAACCAGATTTAGAGGGAAAACGTGAATTCAGTCACAGAGAA
Organism: Mirza zaza; assembly: GCA_008750895.1. Classification (NCBI taxonomy): domain Eukaryota; kingdom Metazoa; phylum Chordata; class Mammalia; order Primates; family Cheirogaleidae; genus Mirza; species Mirza zaza. Next base: position 37,028 of record VSMD01003224.1, read on the forward strand.
GTGGAATTTGAGGGAGGGAAGGCTGTCAAGACCAGCAGGCAGTGGGAGATGGGCATGGGAGCTCCAGAGACGCCAGGGTCAGAGATCAATCAGGAAGCATAGTATTAAGCAAAGATGCCACTCCGTGCGTGTATGCTGCACAGTGTGCTAGGTACTTTCCCTTTATCATCTATTCCAGGGGTTGGCAAACTATGGCCTGCAGGCCAAATCCAGCCCACCATCACTTATATTATTATTATTTTTTTCTTGAGACAGAGTCTCACTGTGTTGCCCTTGCTAGAGTGCCATGGCATCAGCCTAGCTCATAGCAACCTCAATCTCCTGGGCTCAAGCAATCCTTCTGCCTCAGCCTCCCGAGTAGCTGGGACTACAGGCATGTGCCACCATGCCCGGCGAATTTTTTCTATATATTTTTAGTTGGCCAATTAATTTCTTTCTATTTTTAGTAGAGATGGGGTCTCGCTCTTGCTCAGGCTGGTCTCAAACTCCTGAGATCAAAGGATCTGCCTACCCTGGCCTCCCAGAGTGCTAGGATTAGGCATGAGGCACCGTGTCCGGCCTTATTACTTATTTTTTATTTTGTTTAGAGATAACCTCTCACTCTTCACCCAGGCTGGAGTGCAATGGCACAATCATAGCCCACTATAGCTTCGGACTCCTGGGTTCAAGCAATCCTCCCAAGTAGCTGAGACTACAGGTGCATGCCACCATGCCTAGCTAATTTTTTAATCTCTTTTTAGAGATGGGGGTCTCACTATGTTGCCCAGGCTAGTCACAAACTGACCTCAAGTGATCCTCCCCCCTCGGCCTTCTAAAATGCTGGATTACAAGGTGTGAGCCTCCACGCCCAGCCATATTGTTTTTAAATAGATGAAAAAAACCAAAAGGTGAATAATCTTTTGTGACATGTGAAAAGTACAAGAAATTCAAATTCGTGTTCATAAATTGGAACACAGCCTTGCCTATTTGTTTACATATTGTGTACGGCTGCTTCCGTGTCACAACGGCAGAGTTGAGTAGCTACAACAGTGACTTATGGTCCACAAAGCCTAACATACTTGCTATTTAGACCATTACAGAAAAAGTTTGTTGACCCCGGTCTCTATCATCTACCTTCATAACGACCCTGCCCCACCTACATTCTCACCCTCTTTTCAGATGAGACAGTTGACAGCACAAAGGTTCAATGACTTGCCCAGCATCACTCAGTTTCTAAATGGCAGAGCTGGGATTTGCCAGGTCTGTTTGACTCCACAGCTCACGCTCTCTCTAAAATGTTATCCTGCACCATCCGCCTGCTTAGAGGTGTGATTCTGATTACTTTTATTTTATTTTATTTTTTGAGACAGAGTCTCACTTTGTTGCCCAGGCTAGAGTGAGTGCCGTGGCGTCAGCCTAGCTCACAGAAACCTCAAACTCCTGGGCTCAAGCATTCCTTCTGCCTCAGCCTCCCAAGTAGCTGGGACTACAGGCATACGCCACCATGCCTGGCTAATTTTTTCTATATATATTAGTTGGCCAATTAATTTTCTTTCTATTTATAGTAGAGATGGGGTCTTGCTCTTGCTCAGGCTGGTTTCAAACTCCTGACCTTGAGCAATCTGCCCGCCTCAGCCTCCCAAGTGCTAGGATTACAGGCGTGAGCCACTGCGCCTGGCCCTGATTACTTTTATAATCTTGAGTTTTTGTTTTTTCAGTTTAAGTAACACATATACATGATATAAAATTCAAAAGGCACAAAAGGTTAGTGAAAATTTAGTCCCCTCTTCTCCTTAACTGCATGGGTTCCTCACCCAAAGGCATCCTCTTTTATGCACGCATGCATGTGTGTCTGTGTGTGTGTGTGTGTGTGAGAGAGAGAGAGAGAGAGATGGAGGGAGAGAGAGAGAGAGAGACGGAGACAGAGAGAGAGAGAGAGAGAGAGACGGAGAGAGAGAGAATATGGAGACAGCATTTGAATTCACAAGCATGCAAGTTATTCAGCTTGTTTTTACTTTAATATATACTGAAAAATCATTCCATAGCAACACAAAATGTTTCCTATTTTTGTTATCTTTGTATAGTATTCATTGTATGAATGTACCACAATTTATAATTTATTTAACCAGTCCCTTCCAGCTTCCTGATTTAGAGTCTCTCTCTTCCTTTCTCTCTCCCTCTCTCTCTACTAAGAACTAAACCATGCTGCCGTAGGGTTTATTATTACTATAATGAAACAGCTTCACAGTATTCAATTATAGGATGTGTTGACAGACATTGAGATTGTTTCCAATTCTTCGTTACTGTAAACAATCCTACAGTGAATAATTGGCTGGTAAGTTGTTTTACACATGTCTAAGTACAGCCACAAGAGGAATTCCTACAAGTAGAATTGTGTCAAGATGAATTCCTACAAGGGGACTTGTTATGCACAACTATAGTTTTGATAGATATTGCCAAACCATCCTCCGGAGACTCTACAGAGGGTATTCCAAGTGTAAGAGTGCAAAGGAAGTAGAAAAGAGAAAGAGGTAAGAACAGCTGGAGTGGGGCTGAGTCACAGGGATCCCTCCTTGATGAGGCAGAGAAGGCAGAGCCAATGGGGGACTCACAGAGGTGGTCACAGATGTGAGAAGACCAGGACACACGCTGACAGCAAAAGGGATAGGAGGGGAGAGATTTAACAGAGAAACGTGTCAAATGGTGCAGAGGCCTACAATGATGAAAAAAAGGGAAACTGGATTCAGGGATGTGGGGGAAGTAAGACAGGGAGAACAGGGATGGAAAGTGGCTGTCTAGAAGCACTCCCCGGCCCAGGGCTAGGCTGGCAACCAGGAGAGGACCCTGAGAGACAAAGCCAAGGGGGTAGCAAGCTGGGGGAAGATGTTCCTACCTCCTTGAATTTTGCAGAAAACAATCAGCTGTTGGAAAAGGGGAAAGTGGACAGAGAGATATAATGAGCCCCACTGGGCTCCCAGGGTGAAAGCAGCAGGCAGAGTGATCTTGGGCTGAATCTCAGCCCCACACAACTCTGTCCTCTCCAAGCCCCAGCCCCCAGGACCAAGGGCAGAAGCCCAGTCCTACCACTCCCTTCCTCTCATCCCTAAGAGAGCAAAGGTCTAGAGTGGCAATAAACCAGCCCTCCCCCAGCTGCCAGGCCTCAGGACATCTCCACCTTCTAAGACTCCACCTCCTAAGCCACTCCTCCATAGGAGGAGGAGGAGGGCAAGAGAAGGGGAGAAGAGGAAGAGCCAGCTGCCAGGTTCCTTGCTGCAGGAATCTGGACTGGCCTGGCCAGGCCACACGCAGGAAAAGGGGAACAAACAAACCCACCCTGAGGAGGATGTCTCTATCCAATAGAAGAATGAAAGGTTTAGAATTAAAGAGCACCCATGCCACCTTGCCTGCCTTGTCCACCTGGCCTCCAGGAGGCCCTTAATGGCTTTACCCTGTCCTTACCCATCTCCAATCTCTCCAGGTAGACTGAGCTGAGAATAGGCCCCTTGACACCCACAGAGCTTTCCCTACTTCCCAAAGTATCCCAGCACCCTAGGAATGGCCCGGAGCTCACGTTCAGTCCAAGCCCTACCTAGCTCCCTAAATGCCCCAGGAAATCCCCACTCCACCCTAACTTGTGCCAAGCAGGTCAGTCCTGGGGGTTTCCAGATGAGGAAGGCTGGTCCCAAGACCATGTGGCCCCAGTCCAGCTCAGCTCCTGACCAGACTTCAGGCTCTGGCCCTGGAGTAGGACCCCCGTGGGGCCTCTGTCAGTCCAGGAAGGGCACAGGCAGCTCGGGTCAATAGGAGTCATCACCACCTACACTTTCTGCTACTTCCTTGTGGAACAGGCTCTATCCCTGTTCCAGTGGGACTCGGTGGCCCATCCTGGCCCACAGATGTGCCCCCTTTCTCCAGAATCGTCATCTCACCTCTCCTCAGAGACCCAAGAGAGCTACTGTAAGGACAGGGAGAAGAGAGGACCCTTAGCCTGACAGAGAGACTAGCCCAGGAAAGGGCTGGCAAGGAAAGCCCTTTCTCCACTTTCCAGACATGGAGACCATCCCCAGACTTGGCCCCAGCCCAGTCCTGGCCCCTGGACTCCCTCATCTTGGGTTCTGTTATCCACTGAATTGTCCTAGGTCAGAGATGGGTTTCTACCAGAAAGGCAGTCTTGTGTGCAAAACAGCACAAGACTTTTGGAGGTCCCCCCCTCTGGATCTCCCAGGCCTACCACTTATGGGCAGTGTTATCCTGCGCAAATTATTTAACACGAGAGTCTGTTTCCTAATCTAAAAAGTGGGATAACTACTAACAGCACTATTTTTGGAGATTGTCGTCATGAGACCTAAGTGAGAGGATGTGTGGCACAGCACTCAGTAAACTGTAGATTGCTAACAGATGTTATCAGTATGACCCGCCTCTGCCCTGGAGCCCCACCTAGCCAGAACTGCAGTAGAGAGAATGGGGAAGGAACCCTGGATTAACCCTGATCCCAGCTGACTGTTCAGACCCAGGACAAAAGAGGAGGAGCCCTGGCCCCTACTTTGCCCTCATCCCTGGAAGTAAACAAGGCTTGGCTACCAGATCCTAAGCAGGGAGAGCCCTGTCTGGCTCACACGCACAGGCGTGCACACCTGCCTGGACAGCTGACATCCCTTCCCTACCAGGTATACATAACAACAGGCTGACTCACCCAGCAACCCTCCTCACCCCGCACCTCAGAGCCTCTAGGGTACTGTGCCCACAACACAGCCCCTCTCCGTTTGGGTCAAGTGCAGACTGGGCTTGTCCTTTAGTCTCTGGGATCTGACAGTTTTCCTGGACCACCAAAAAAGGTCAATCTGTTCCCAGGGCATAGAGAGATGCTAACCAGTCCCAAGTCCAGCCAATGAAGGAGACTGTGGCAAGCTACTTGACAGGACCTCAAGGTGCCCAGGACAGTGCATGGCCAGGGTGCCTTTCTAGTGGCCAGGCTTTATCCAGACAGCTCACTCTCTCACTCAGCCTCTCTCACCGAGCCTCTCTCACTCGGTGCCGGGGGTCGGGGATCCTGGGGACTGCCTCCTCTGTCCAGTACACAGCCCAGAGCAGCACCCCTCCGCGTGAGCACCGGCCCATCACCTCCAACCACCCTGAATCCAGGAGCCAGACTCTTGGCTCTAGGATGTCACCCATTTCCACTCACGTCCCCACTCCTTTCTGTACTGTTTATACTGCCTACTTTTAAGGAGGACTTGGGGTAGAAGTGGACTCTCCTCTTTAACTCCTTTCTGATGCTCACCTCCCCCAGGACCCCATCACCAGCCCCTTTTCTGAGTTTCTCCAAATCCATCCATCCCCGCACCCTCCTCCTTACCCCCAAAGCCTTGGGTGCGCAGATCGCGGTAGGAGCGATAAACATCCCGCGTGAGGTAGTTGATGAAGCCCTCCTTGTGAGCGAACTTGCACACGAAGTTCTGCTCGTAGAGGCAGTTCATGAGGAAGCAGGCGGCGATGGCGTCCTCCCCGCGGTCGGGCTGCAGCTCTACCAGCGCCAGGTTGCAATTCGGGGTGGCGCAGCAGGCGCGCACGCAGTCCCAGCCACGGCGCACCTTGGGGGACTCCAGGAAGGTGGCCCCGTTGCTGACCGAAGCCGTGGTGTCCAGCACGAAGCCAGGCACCCCGGCGGTAAAGCGCTCCAGGCAGGCGGCTCCTGCGGGCAGCCCGGGGGGCTCCGGGGGCGGCCCGGCCTCGGAGCCCTGGAGGCCGAGCGCACACAGGAGCCACACGGCGACGGCAAGGAGGCGGGCCAGGACCCGACAGGCCATCGTCCTCCCACGGGCCGTCGCTCCCCTCCCCACGAGGGTCACCTTCACAGTGCGGGCCTCTGGGTTCTGGAGGTGCTTGAGACCTGAGAGGGGAGGGAAGAGGAGGAGACGCACCTGGTCAGCCGGGCGGACTTCTAAGGAGGCGCGTCGGCCGGGAGGAAGTGGGGGTGGAGGGAGCACAGGGCCCCCGGAGTGAAGTGCGGGACGCGGGCGGGGCCCTCCCGCGCACACTCCGGTGACCCGGCCGCCAGACGGACGGACCGCTGAGGAGCTCACGTACCCGGACACACGCACGAGCGCAGAACAAAGGGCCAAACATGCTACCGGCCCGCCGCGCCTCCGCCTCGGCCTCACGCTCTGGGGCCCCGGTTACCTGCGCAGGTGAGTGGGGTGGGGCCCGGCCTGCTGAGGTTCCGGTCCCGGCTTCCTGCGCGGCCTGGGCCGCAGCTTCCGCCCCGGTGCTCTGTGCGCCGGGGATCTGCCACTTCCTTCGCCTAGTTTCTGGTGAAACTGAGTCAGTGCGGTCGGGGCGGGGCACACATCAACCCCTGCGCCGCCGGCCCCGCCCACGCCCGGTGCGCCTCGGCCGGTCCTCCCCGGCGCGGCCGCCCGCCCTGCGGGCCCTGACCCCCCCCGGCAGTCTGGTCGCCCGAGGGGCTCGCGGGCTCCGCCGGGTCCGGCTTCACGAATGGGCCCCGCGCCCCATTAGTGCCTCGGGGGTCCCGGAGGCCAGGGCACGGCCGGCCGGGACGCTGCAGCGAAGTTGGGCGAGCGACGGTCGGGCGCTCTGGGGCGGCTGCCTCCGGCCTCCCTTTCCGGTTGAGGCCAGCATTCCCAGCCCCAGGCCTGAGGCGCTTGGGAAGTGCGGAGGAAGGAGAAATGCGGGAAAGCCGCATGCAAGTGATCTCGACGTCGGTAGTCGATTTCCCCTAGGGAAAACACTTCTTTCCGTGGCGGGAAAAGAACCCAGAAGCTGCATCTGCGATCACTGGAATCCGGGATGTCTGCCCCAGGGTCGCCGCCCTCGCCAGCCCCGGGAAGCCCTCCTTGCTGCCAGAGTGAGAAACGGAGTCGACTCCCGGAGCCCAGCCTCCCCTGCCTGACCCGCAGTGTTCCCTTCTTCGTCTTGTATTGACGGTTCCCTTCCGATCTGTTACCAATCACTGGACTGCTGCTGCCCACGCCTTGGAGCTTAGGTTTCTTCTCTCCCACGAAGGGGGGGTGGGGAGTGTTCCAGGCCACCACTCTCGTCCAGTAAAATGTCATCCTTGAAAGCTTAGAGGTTCCACTTCACCGAATAGCTGTCTTAATGCCCTTCACAAAACCGCGGACTTCTTGAGGCCAAGCTCATCGCTCTTCCTGAGTGAAGAACTCTTAAAAGACCATTCATTCCTTACACAGCTAGATTGGTCCTATTAATGCTCTCCCAAAATAGAGACTGCAAACCTTTTAGTGATGGCTTAACAACCCCCAACCTAATTTCTCACCTAGAGCAGCTTTACCTAGTAGGTCCTATAGCCAACCTTTGGATCATTTTCCTTTGCTGAACTGGGGCATCCTCCAGCTGCCCATATTATGGGTGTCAGGGTGGGTCTCTGGAGTCTGTCTCCCCTTCCCTGGATTTTCAGGGTTTTTCTACAACCCCTGGCACACCATAGGACATAGAGCTATGATGGGATGCTAGGAATGAAGCAAATGACTTTGCAGTTACTGGGAGGAAAGAGTGTTGTTGTGATTTGTTCCTTGCCTCCCCCTATAGCTTATCCATACAAGACTCCTAATACAGGGGAACATTATCTTATGGTAATATTATTAATACATTACCATAGATTTATCATTACATCCATTATACATATCATTACAAAAACCTGCATGTACTATTTTCTTTTTTTTTGAGACAGAGTCTCGCTTTGTTGCCCAGGCTAGAGTGAGTGCCGTGGCGTCAGCCTAGCTTACAGCAACCTCAAACTCCTGGGCTCAAGCAATCCTACTGCCTCAGCCTCCCAAGTAGCTGGGACTACAGGCATGTGCCACCATGCCCAGCTATATATATTAGTTGGCCAATTAATTTCTTTCTATTTATAGTAGAGACAGGGTCTCGCTCTTGCTCAGGCTGGTTTTGAACTCCTGACCTCAAGCAATCCGCCTGCCTCGGCCTCCCAGAGTGCTAGGATTACAGGTGTGAGCCACTGTGCCTGGCCTGCATGTACTATTAATAGCATTGATAATGCCCAAACCATGTTCCTAAGCACTTCCCACACATTACCCTATACTCAAAACAAACCAAGGAAGGTACTATTTTTATCCCCATTTTACAAATGAGCAAACAGGCTCAGACAGGTAACCTAACTTGTTAGGTCATACAGCAGTTGAGTGGCAGAGGAGGGACTGGAGCCCAGGCAGGCCAACTCCACTGCTTCAGTGCCTAAAACACTGGGCTTTATGGCACTTGCAATTCTGACTTCACCTTGTAGTTGTACCCTCACCTCACATTTAACTTGCCTGAAACAACTCAACATTTGTTGAGATGCCTACTGGGTTCCCTCCAGGTACTTGACGTGCATGATTGCTAATACGCACAACAACTCTGAGGATTGTTTGCACTTTGCAGAGAGGTTTATTAACTCCGTCAAGGTCAGGTAATGAAGAGTGGGAGACAGGTCATATAGGGGTTGAGCTTGTGGGCTTTAGACTCAGACCACTGGATTTAACTCTTGTATCTGCCATTTATTATGATTATTACTATTTTTGAGACAGAGTCTCACTCTGTTGACCAGGCTAGAGTGCCATTGTGTCAGCCTAGCTCACAGCAACCTCAAACTCCTGGGCTCAAGCAATCCTTCTGCCTCAGCCTCCCGAGTAGCTGGGACTACAGGCATGCACCACCATGCCCGGCTAATTTTTTCTATATATATTTTTAGTTGTCTGGCTAATTTCTATTTTTTTCTTTTTTTTAGTAGAGACAGGGTCTTGCTCTTGCTCAGGATGGTCTCAGACTCCTGACCTCAAGCGATCCTCCCACCTCAGCCTCCCTCATCTACCACTTATTAATACTATGTGTGGCTTTGGGCAAGTTATTTGGCCTTTCTGTTCCTTAGTCTCCCTGAAACAGAAGTGAGGCTTCATAGGGTTTGCTATGAAGATTGGATGAGTTAATACAGACAGATAAAGCCTTTGATACCCTGAGTGCTCAATAAATGCTATCTGAAAAACAGTGACAGAGCCAGGATTTTATCCCAAGTCTCTCTGACATTAAAAGCCACCCTTTCCATACTTCCTTTTTTTTTTATATACCACAGTGGCTAGAAGGTGCAGGTAAAAGCTACAGCTCAGGGCTTTCCATACTTCCTTATGCTCCTTCTTACATACTAAAAGGAAAAACTACCCATGAAGAGAAAAAAGACTATAAGGAATTCCATCAAAGTGATAAAAGTGATGATATATGAATGGTGGGATATAGAATAATATTTTCTTCCTTCTAGTTTTTAAAATATTTTCAAAGTTACCTTTATTTTATTTATTTATTTTCTTAGAGACAGGGTCTCTCTATGTTGCCCAGGCTGGAGTACAGTGGCAAGATCATAGCTCACTGCAGCCTCGAACTCTTGGGCTCAAGCAATCCTCCTGCCTCAGCCTCCTGAGTAGCTGGAACTACAGGTGCACACCACCACACTTGGCTAGTTTTTAAATTTTTTGTAGGGATGGGGTTTTGCTATGTTGCCCAGACTGGGCTCAGGTGATAGCCTGACATTAGAATGTTTTAAAGGTTTAAGAAAACAATGTTTTATTTCAATATAACTTAATGTTATACTCTTGGTCTTTGTTGATATGTCTAAGTTATTTATAATAATATGGTCAGAAAACTGCTCATGCTGTTGCTAAGAGTCCTTTATTCCCCTATGCAAGGTACTAGTTTTTCTTATTCATATTCTTCTATAATATACTGTACACTCATGACCCTGGACATACTCTTGCTATGTTGGATTAATTCAAGTGCCTTTTTCATCAGGTTTTAACTCCCAAGTTATCTAAACACACACACACACACACACACACACAAAACTCCAAACCAAAAAAGTAATCTCACTACAGAAGGTTTTTCTTTACATTTTTGGTTATTGGCCTAAAAGTAACAGATTTTATGCTTTATCAAGATAATTCCTGAACCTCTGGGGTTGCCAAGCTGGGAGGACAGAGGGGAGGGGCTCTTCTTGCAGGCGTCCACCTGGAGAGAGCCTGCCTGAGAATGAAGGCACCACAGAGGCCAGCAGAGTCAGAAATGGACAATTGATCCGATGGCAGGTCTAGCCCTGGATCCAGTGTGCCTGAAGCCATTCCTCTTGGATGAGACCATCAAATGCCCCCTCCCCTCCGGCCAATTTGAGCCAGATTTTCTGTCGCTTGCAGAAAAATATTCCTAAATGACAACCACGGCTACTATTGTTTCCACCAAATCACAACCCTGGTGGCCAATCTAAGTAACTTCCAGACTGACTTTTTTCCTCCTGCTCCTCTGCTTACTGCCCCAGAGGGACACTCCCTCTGGGGCAGTAAGCAGACATTTCCCTCCAGCTTTCACCATCCTGCCTGATCCGTCTGACAGCCGGGAACTTTCTCTAACACGCTCACGTGTGTCCCACGCACCTCCTTAATCTCCTCCGGAAGATCTCCACGCTTCCCTTACTCTTGTTTTATGTATTTCGTTTGATTAGTCTCAGAGATGGCAAGAAATGATTACAAAGAGAGAACCACATCTGGCAGCAGGGGCGCCGAAATACAAGTCAGGAGACTTAAAGTTTTAGTCCCTGCTCTGCCACTGGAACTCTGGGGGGGCTTTGCGGACCCCTGAGAATGTTGGACTTAAGTTCTAAAACCTTCTCATTCTGGCGTGCCTAGCTCGAGTCTGGATCCCTGAAGGTAAAAGAATAGGTTCCCTGCTTTGCGTGAATGAGCACCCTTCTTCAGCTTGCTTAGCTTCAGCTGGGTTTCTGTCGTTTGCAATGAAAGTACCCTGACTCATCTAGACAGGATGCCGTAGGAGCACCAGCCTTCAGCAACAAGGCCCCGTCTTCAGGCGCCTGCCATCTGCCACGCACAGTGCCACTCGCTGTACCACACTCGGTCCCCGCTGCGACCCTTGAGCAGGTTATCATTATCACCCTTTCACAAGTGAGAGGGTCAGACAATGCAGGTGGCTGGTCCAAGCAGGGTGGTGGCTCTCCCTCCCTGAGCAGTCCAAGGCAAGCCCTGCTCAAGGTCCCTCCTTTCCGGACCAGCATGTCACTCCTCGGTCCCCTCTCTCCACATCTGTCCCTGAGCATGGCAGGCAGGTGAGGCTGCTCGGCGTACCTCCCCTGGACTTCTCACTGGGGCTGCTGGCCCTGGGGCTTTGAGGGGCTCCACAGCCAGGCCTAAGCCAGGTCCCTGTCCTGGAGGACACAAGGGTTGTGTGAACCCAGTGGGGTGGCCATGTAGAGCACTTATGCCTTTGAGGGGGCTGGAGAGCTCCCCAGAGCCCCAGGAAAGAGGGGTTCTGGAGTCTCTGGCTTCCTTCCCCTGGGAGCCCTCCTGCCTGCATGCTGGGGGCCCTTGTCCCTGTCTGCATCCCTCCTCGTGCACCTGGTGGGCCTCTTGAGTATTTGTTACCCACTCCCACCTGGCTCTCAGGCTCACCAAGTTTCTTTCTTTTTCTGGGTCCCCCCCAACCCCTCACACCCCAAGTCTGCCTCTCTGTCCCATTGCTGCTTTGTTTCTGCCTGGTTCTCAGTCTCCCTGCCTCTGTGTGTCTCGGGGTCACCCCTCCCCTTTCTGACTCTGTCTCTCTCTGTCTCTGCTCTGTTTTTGTCTCTGTTTCTGTCTCCTCTTTTGTCTGTCTGTCTGTCTTTCTGTCTCTGTCTTGGGAGTGCTACCTCTGCACACCCCCCTCCGCATTTCTGCCACATCTCTGTCATTCTCTTGTGTCTCTGTGGCTCTCTGTCTCTCTTGTGATCTGTCTCCCTTCTCCTCTTCCTGCCTCTCCCTCCCCACATCCTGAGTTGTCTTTGGGGAACCGGAAATTTGGGGGATCAGAGAGATAACAGCCGAGCTGCTGCCACCTAGAGATAATGCCAGATGGGGTGGGGTGTGGGGGCGGGAGCCCAGAATCCACTGCATCCTCCTCCTGGCCCCTGGTCCACACGGAGGCAGGCAGAGGGATTCTGTCACCTCCTCAGGCCTCAGCTCCTGCCTCTGTGAACTGGGCCTTGTGGACCCGCCTCCCTCAGGGCTGGGGGGCTTGGGGTGAGGGTCAGTCAAGCAGCCGGACAGAACAGGGACTTGGGCAAGTGAGGGCAGAGGGGAGGGCGCGCTCCAGGGGTGCCCCAAGTCCCAGCAGGGGCTGGGGAGGGTCTGAGAGGAGGTGAGGCTCTGGCCTGGCATTGGGAAATTTCCAGGTGCTCTGAGCCTGTCCCCTCCCCTCCTTGTGCCTCTGTTGTCCCATCCGTACTGTGGTGGGCTTATTGGGCTTATTTGTTTAACAGACACTTAGCAGCACTCACTCTGTGACAGGCCCCGTTCTAGTGTTCACTGCTTTAATCTTCGCAACAACCCTGCGAGGTGGGCTGGGTGAGGTGGGCCAGGTGCGGCGGCGGCTCACGGCTGTAGTCCTAGCACCCTGGGAGGCTGAGCCAGGAAGCTCGCTCAAGGTCAGGAGTTTGAAACCAGCCTGAGAAAGAGTGAGACCGTGTCTCTACTAAAAATAGAAATAAATTAATTGGCCAATTAGAAAAAGAGAGAGAGAACCCTACGAGGTGGGTGCTATTATTAACTCTGTTTTACAGATGGGGAAACCAAGGCACAGAGAGGTTGAGTGACCCACCCAAGGTCACACAGCTAGGATTCCTTGAAATGACAGGACTCTGAATTAGATTGGTCATTGCCAAAGTCTGGACTGGCCATATGCTTGTCCATTTTAAACAGAGGCAGCATTAATTCACCTTAAATCCTAGGGAGAGAGAGTCACTTCCTTCTCAATTTGGATTATTGTTGCAGAGAAAGTCTCCTTTGGGTGCTGCTGTTTAACACCCTTAAACACGTGCTAATCTCCTTTCCACACAGAGGGGGGAAGCCTGGAGCCCAGTGCCCTGAGCAGGCAGTTCTATAGAATTTAATAATTTGTTTTGATTTTGTGGGATTTGCTTTTTAGGGTCTCCTTTTATTTAGGGCAAGCAACACCAGTTTTCCATTTAAGATGTGACATCTAGTTGCCTTTGAAGTGAATTTAAGTTTAAGAAGGAAGTCATTTTAAAAGGAGGTCATTTAAAAAGAAAGAAAACTAATAAGAAAATCGGGGGTAGGCAGTTGTAGATATTGTAAAAGGTGTGAATGTGGATTCAGAAGAATTGCATTTTAAGGCTGGGCACGGTGGCTCATGCCTGTAATCCTAGCACTCTGGGAGGCCGAGACAGGAGGATTGATGGAGGTCAGGAGTTCTACAAAATATATAGAAAAATTAGCCAGGGGTGGTGGAGCGCTCCTGTAGTCCCGGCCACTGCACTTTACCTGGGGCGACAGAGCAAGACTCTGTCTCACAAAAAAATTTGCTTCTTAGGAAACCTAGAAGCCAGTTGGGGACAAAGAGCCCTTTTCTGGCTATGCCGTGTCCTAATGCCAGCCTGGCAGAGTCTGGGATGGCCTGCCCGAGACCACATGGCTCGTCAGTAGCAGAGCTGGGACCCCCGCAGCCGTCACAGGTGCTGTAGGGATGATTGTGGAGGTGCTGGAGCCCGGGAGACGCTCCAGGTACTGCAGAATCCCTGGGGGCAAGCAACAGAAACCCCCTGGAGCTGTTTGATGCCAAAGAGAGTGCCCGGAGGGCTGGCTGGGCACAGAGGATCATGGGAGAGGAGAAGCAGGCCAGGAAAGCCAGCAGGAAGCAGGGGTTGGTCCTGCCCGGACACCCCCATCCCTGCAGTCAGGCCACTGGCTTGTCCCCTAGCTATCCCTCCCTCTTTGGTCACCAGCACTATGCCCTTGGCCCAGCCCAGCCCCACACCCATGCCCAGGCTGCTTGGGGGTCAGGGAGTGGGCGGGTGTGGGGGGTCTCCCCGTAAGGGAAATAGGACCCAGGTCCCTCCAGTGACCCACAGCTAGGGTGTCTCCCATGCAAGTAAGGGCCATTGGCTCTAGAACCCTCCTTCTCCCAGGCCTCCCCACCCCCACTCCAGGCCTACCTCCTGCTCTGCCCCCACCTTGCCTGGAGCCCCCTCCCCACTCTGGGCCTGGGCACACTCCCTGCCGTGGGAGCGGCAGGAGTGGGTCAGGTCAGTGGTTTGTAAATCACTCCAAGGACCTAATTCAGGAATTCAGCAGACACTGATGTATTGAGGCAAATGTGAGGCTTTAAGGGGTTCCTGTTGATCTAGCCTTTCTCTAGGACAAAACAGTTTGTGGTTATAATTTATTTATTTTATCATAAAAGGTAATGAACTCACAAAACAAGCTTATGCTGTTTAAGATGGTTTCCACCCACCTCCCGTTTCATGTATATGGGGCTGCTGGGTCCCCCACCATCTGCCCCCAGCTTGCTCCCTGAGTCAATCACCTGGGCCTTTCTGCTCCCTGTCACCCCAAACACACCAAGCTCACGTCTGTCCCTGGGCCTTTGCACTTGCCCTTCCCTCTGGCTGGAGCTCTGCTGCCCTGTCCCCACATGGCCCCCCATTCAGATCCCGGCTAATTTTCCCTCCTTGGAGGACCCTCGCTGTCTACTCCTTGTGATTTTGTCTCTGTCTCACAACCCCCGCCCTCCCCACATGGCCTTGTGATGCTGATCTTTTTATGCATTTGGTATTTCTTTTCTGTCTCCCCCTAGACTGTGAGCTCCTTGCTCGTGTCTGTCACCCCAGAGCCCAGCATAGAGCTTGGCACGGAGTAGATGCTCAGGAAATATTGATGAGTGAATGAACGAAAGAGCTTCAGGCAGGCACATGAGCCCCTAAACGACAAGTTCCCCCAGTTCCTCCCAGTGCAAACATGTGGTACGTGCCCAGCCTGGGGGAAAGTGCTGTTTAAAGGCAAGATTGCAAACTGGTAGCCCACCAAAGTGTTTAATTTTTTTAAACATTGTGGTTAAAAAAAAAAAAAAGCCACACAACATAAAATTTGCTGTCTTAACCATTCTAAGTGTAAATTTAGTAGTGTTAAATATATCTACGTGGTTGTGCAGCGGATCTGCAAAACTTTTTAATCTTGCAAAAGTAAAACTCTGTACCCATTAAACAACAACTCCGCACACCCTGGCAACCACCAAAAAAAAAAAAAAAAAAACCAGATAATTTCTTTGTTGTCTTTATTAGGTTTTTGGCTAACTATAAAATCTAAACTTTAAAAGGGTTAAGGAAGCAGTCCCCAGCCTTTTTGACACCAGGGACTGTTTTATGGAAGACAAGACAATTTTTCCACAGATTGGGGTTGGGGGTATGGTTTCAGGATGATATAAGCGCCTTACATTTATTGTGCACTTTATTTCTATTATCGTTACAGTGTATGGAGACCCCTGAGTTAAGGTTTACTCCCATATAACTTCCTGTATTGCTTTGAAAGTCTTTTGATGACTATCACTGTTGGTTAAAGAAATAACCATTATTTTATGGTGACTTGTGATTTTATTTTGAACAAATGTTTTAAACCTTTAATATTTGACAAACTTCCTAGAAACAAAATTCTAAATCCAGTCCTTTTAACTTCAAAGTAGCTTTTTAATAATAGAGCCACTAAAAATCCAAGAGAAACTTATTAGACTTATTTGGCATGTTAAAACCATATAGAAATTAGACAGGCATGGTGGCACATGCCTATAGTCCCAGCTACTTGGGAGGCTAAGGCAGGAGGATCGCCTGAGCCCAGGAGTTTGAGGTTGCTGTGAGCTAGGCTGACGCCATGGCATTCCAGCCTGGGGAACAGAGTGAGACTCTGTCTCAAAAAAAAGAACCCAAAAAAAACATATAGAAAGCATTGTCAAATATGAAATTGTGTTTAACTTTTTTGGGTTATATGTGTATAAATATATTATGAATATCTATTCTAAAACTGTATGAGAGTCCTAAAATTTTAATATATCTTGGTACATGTTATCAATAATTATAATTATTATGTTAAATTGTCATATGTCACAGAAGTAACCAAATCTCCTTTGTGTCTTTAACCATGACTATTCTATGACTTTTGTCATCCACAGACAATTATTATTTTACTTTGATTCTTCTCAAACAACAGTTTATAATCAGCTACAGTCCAAGATTTGCTTCTTTAAGAAAAAGTCATGGAAAGAATTAAAATATTTTTATTTAAAACATTACTGATTCTTTTTGCTTTGTTTTTCAGAGTTAAGTATTAAGTAAATAGCAAAGTTTACCTGGTATCTCCAGGATTTAAAAACTATTCATTCCTGCTGGCCCCAACCTGTTCTCCATTGCTAACGCACTGCAGTTAAAACTACAAACATCCTCCTCTGGTCCAAGGGACTATTGCAGGACAGGTGAGCCTGTGACACTGTAAGGGCCAATTTTGAGGAAGGGAATCAGTTCAGACCTTCCAGATCAAGGGTACATGCAGATGCCTAAACAAATAGTAAATGGGAGACTTTGCCTTTTGGGGCCACATGGTCCAAACATCCATTGCAACCATAAAGAATTTCCTGCTTCCTATGAAACCCAAGGGAGGGAAGGAAGAAAGGAAGAAAGAAAAAAAAAAGAATTTCCTGCTTCCCATAGACTTAGAGCTTCCTGGGTATAGTTGTTGCCAGTTATGCAAACAGTTGTATAATAAGAAATTTATTGGCCACCTTAGGACAAATTACTAAGATGACTGCAAAAGAAAAAATTATGATACAGCAAATGTCTCTAAATTCCTTAGCTTAAGTGACTAACAGTGCTTATGTTTTACATAACAAATTGTTACAAGTCTGCAACTAAACCCAAGAATATAGTTTTAACTTTATAGATAGATAATTTCGTAGCCTTGGCTTTGACATTTTGGTTTTTACTCTTATGTTATCTCAAAGGTTTTAAGGGTTGATGGGTACTTGTCCACCTCCAGGTCCATCTGGCCTAGAACATTTAATTGGCTATGTAAGCCTTTTTGGCTCTTAAATCCTCTTGGCCACAAGGGTCCCACACAGGGCCTAGATGGACCTGGGGCAGGTGGCCACAGCACCCTGGCAACCATGGGACAAAATAAAAGTTTGACCATCAATGCTGCCTCTGGTAGATCTTGGTGAAAAGGGGGAAATTGTGAACTAAAATAAGATCTTAAGCCCCCCACCAGCTGACTGAGTGGACCCCGTCTTGGCCAAGGGCACTCCAGAAATACCCTAAGGCCGAGTTGCTGGCCATGAGAAGGAAGGTCAGATATGCCTTGTCATGCCCCTTTTCCTTCTTGGAAATATCTTTTGTAACTCATTAACAGGCCTAAGGCTATACAAGACAAAGCTTAAACCACTCCTGCAGGTCATCAATTTACTTCACAAATCACTTGAGTCTGGGTATAAGTCTGGTAGCTTGTCTCTCATTAACAGACTTCCTTATCTTTTAAAACATTCTAAGCTTTTAGACAAAGCTTCCATTTTTTAACCCATTACATGTCAAAGAATCTTTAAACCCACCTATAACCTATAATCCCCAGCTTTGAGATGTCCTCCCTTTTCAGGCCAAACCAATGTACCCCTTCCATGTATTAATTCACAACTTTACATGTAATTCCTGTCTCCCTGAAATATATAAAACCAAACTGTAGGCAGGGCTCAGTGGCTCACGCCCGTGATCCTAGCACTCTGGGAGGCTGAGGCAGGAGGATCGCTTGAGCTCAGTGAAAGGGTGAATGACCCAAAGAACAGGCTTCACACACAGGGTATGTGAGGGCAACATGGCTGGTTTATTCACCCGGGTGCGGGTGGGCTGAGTCCGAAAAGAGAACACAGAAGGGGGTTTAGTTAAGGTCTTTATAAACAGGGATAGCCGACCCCCTCCCACCTGCCCTGTTCAGTTCTTTGTTTCTGGGCCAAACTGGCAGGTGAAGAATTGCTTCCTGCTACGTGCAGTTCCCGTATGGCAGAGGACAGTGGGCAGAAGAGCTGTTTGTAGTATATTCTTCAAACAACCAACTCCTGCGACCCCTTTGCCCCGTGAGATCCATCCTTCTGCGCTGGCGCTGACGTAGTCCTTATCAGGAGAGCTAGGGAGAGATAACCTTCATCTTTATCAGGGAGGGAGGGGGAAGGAATGTTGGCTGCAGCTGCCTGTTAGATCTACTAAGTCTGGGGACTCCCCAGACTCCTGCGGCTATTGTTCTAGAAGCCTAAGTTTTGCATTAACCACATTCTGTCCCATACATACTTTTCAGGTTCCCACCTGGAACAGACCTAACACTCAGGAATTTGAGACCAGCCTGAGCAAGAGGAAGACCCCCACCTCTACTAAAAATAGAAAAAATTAGTGGGGTGTGGTAGCGTGCACCTGTAGTCCCAGCTACTTGGGAGGCTGAGGCAGGAGGATTGCTTGCACCCAGGAGTTTGAGGCTCCAGTGAGCTAGGCTGATGCCACTGCACTGTAGCCAGGTTGCAGAGTGAGACCCTGTTTAAAAAAAAAAAAACCCCAAACCCTGTAACACAACCATGGCAAGACTACTTGCTCAAGGCTTCTTGGGTTTGGCTCTCCAGGCTCTCCAATATGTCTCGCACATATTAGGCTCAGAATAAACTTCTTTAAATTATTTTATAAAGTTTGGATTCTTTTCCATTGACAGCAGGAACCAATGTCTGTCGCCAACAGCCTTTGAAGACCTGAGACCTGCCAACACCCACATGAGTGAGCTTGAAAGTGACTTCTCCAACAGCGGAGCCTCAAGGTGACTCTTGTTCTGGCTGACACGATGACTGCGGCCTTATGGGGGGCCTTGAGCCAGACCCAGCTGAGCAACTCCCAGAATCCTCACCTACTGAAACAGTAAGATAACAAACGCTTGTTATTTGAAGCTGATAAATTTGGGGTTGAGCTGTTATGCCGCAAAAGATAACTAATGTATTCATTAACTGAAAAAAAATTAGGATTTCAAACTATGTGGAGTTTATTTGGTCAACCTTTTAGGGAACTAAATGGCCATAAATATCAACCTCCCCCCCCCCTTATAATTTTGTACATCCTTTAACTGTGTAGCTCTACCTCTAAAAAATTCTCTTAAGGGAAATCATGGATGCTAACAAAGAAACAGTTACAAGGATGTTCAGAGCAGCACTGTTTATAGTAGCAAATTGGTAGCAATCCATACATCACAGAATTGAGTGGCTAAATTATGGAATTACCTCTGATAGAACAGTTTGGAATCCATTAGTGAGTCTTAAAAACAATAAAGTGGCCGGGCGCAGTAGCTCACGCCTGTAAACAATGTTGATGCATCACCTTCTATGGCATAAGAGAATATGTAGGTGTGGGAGTTTTTTTTTTGAGACAGAGTCTCACTTTATTGCCCAGGCTAGAGTGAGTGCCGTGGCGTCAGCCTAGCTCACAGCAACCTCAAACTCCTGGGCTCAGGCAATCCTGCTGCCTCAGCCTCCCAAGTAGCTGGGACTACAGGCATGCGCCACCATGCCCGGCGAATTTTTTCTATATATATTAGTTGGCCAATTAAT